>DWUL01000086.1:0-10886 GCA_018249735.1 Luehdorfia japonica | reverse complement strand
AGCTCCAAAACCCTCTCAGAAATGACAGGAGGCCTGTGCTCAGTAGTGGGACATTTATAGGCTGAAACTTTTACTTTATACAATAAAAAATATCACGAAAAATGCAAAAGATAGGGTAAACGAATAATCTGCAAACTGAGATAAACAACAGTACAGTCATTTGCACAGCCAAGCACAGTCATTTGTGTTATTTTATACCAAGTAGCCATAATTATATGATCCTGAATAATTTTGCGACATTTAGTGTAAGTGATAGGTATCACTTGTGATAGGTAGAAAAGGATGCCAGGAGCGGACCGCGAACATCCTATATCACCATGTTCATTAAGATTTATGTATATAGTTCAGCTTATACGAAGCTAAATCCAAAAGCGTCCAACCTTGCTTACGGCTACAGCCTGACTTAAATCTGTAAGCTTCTTGTGCTTCTTAAGCATGCCAGTGTTTCCAGTTAATATTGTAGGCACTACGATATTTATTATATTTAGTTACAAAGGTACAGTTGGAATAACTACTTCTGTTTAGGTGCTTCACATGCAGCACTATCATATGAGTATCATCATCGTCCCAATTACAAGATCCTGTGCATGAAATGTTTTCTCAAACATTTCATAATGTAATTACAGCCTTCGGCTCATATATTGCATAGTATCTAAACGGATCTAACTAACAGTTTGTGAAGTTTCTTTTGTATTTATTGATATAAAAAGAGGCCGTAATGTGTTTAATTTGTTTAAATTATGTTGTTAGCGGTTACATTTTAGTTGAGTGAATCTCCTTATCCATACTAATATTATAAATGCGGAAGTAACTCTCTCCGCCCCTCTCTCTGTTTGTTACCTATTCACGGCCTAACCTTTGAACCGATCTTGACGAAAAATATAGCTTGCAACCTGGAGACAGACATAATTTCTTTTTGATACTTCGTTAGTAAAAGCACCCACTATACATGTGAAATCCTAGTGCGGGCATCGCTTTTTAAATAAGAAACTGGAAACTTCTCTTTACTATGAAAACTACGTATTTGTGTGCAAATTTTAACGCTAGTGGAGTGTCAGCAAACGTGACTCGCTGAGCTCTAGAAATATGTGACAGACATTCATATTCATAGAAAAATATTTTATTAAAAGAGACTTGCTGTTGACTCCACTTGTAAGAGTAACGGTTGCAGTGTTATTTTACATATTATTGGAACGAATTCAGAATTGGAAGTAAACACCGTGATGATTCACATGACAACGTATCGGTGACTGCGGCAATCTAAACTAATTATGATGCTGTACGACAATAAATTAAATCGGACAAACTTATATTTCTCCAAATTCGGACTACATTAGGCATTGCCAAGGGCAATTTTTTTTGCATTAACACTTGTGGTAGAATACCTATGCAGGAATCCAACTACGATTCTTGCATAGGCTCCGTCCGGCAGTGTGCTAGTGTGCTAATCGGTCTGAATAGCACTGATAGCTGGTGTTTACTGAGCATATGAGACCCAAAAACTCATGTCTCCGGGTGACGAGCACAGAGTGATTCCGCACAGAAACGTTTTGGATGACGCAACGGAATTTAGAGACCGGAGACTAACAATGCCCATAAAAATAAGATATTAGGTCTGTTTGTCTGGAAAAATAAATCAGCATTTGCTTTGCACAGTTTAAAATACAAACAAAAACGAATACTTTGCACGAGAAAGTTTGAAAAGCCACATTTAACATGAGCCAAGAGGACTCAATCTTACCAACGTGTTATTAAAATTAAAACAAAAGCCTAACGGTAATCATAAAAAGTCTCAATGTGTTGTGGATGGTCATTTCCACATTTCCTCGGTTTATTCATGTATTTGAAATGTTTTCCAGTATAAACACAGAGACATAAAAATAAATCCTCTTCCATACTTCGCATTTTCGAAGTCAATTTATGCGCATCTTTTATCAGTTTGCAGAAATTTAATGCGCAATGTTAGTGCTTGTGAAGCGGGGTTTGAACTTAGAATAAAATAAGCTGAACATTGAATCATATGCAGAAGCTGAGCAACTGATTTTAATTCATAGTAATGTCGTATCTGGGTGAATGTGAGTAACGCGCTCTCGATATTTTTTTAAAAGAAGTAATTGACAAGACGATAAGGTACGACTGAAATTACGTTTTTAGTTATAATATTGTAAAAAGTAACTACTTACAATAATACTTGTCTGGATTTTTATAACATGGTTATTTTACGGAAAACAATTACGCAAAACTTGTGCAACCGGTAGATAAACTACATTAAACAATCGCTAAAGTTATGTAAGACATAGATTCTCTAAACTTCTTTCAACTTTTTAGCTTTAAGTGGTAAAAAGTTGTTCAGTATATTTGATACTAATTAGACATTAGAATCAAAAATAATGAACAACTTTGGAAAGCAGTTAATTTCACAAAAACGTACTTACTCATTTTTGATCTAAATTCCAGTTCAAGCCGGCAAATGTCCGATAACGAACACAGAAACGTTCCAAGTGACACAGCATTTCATATGGGCAGACGTTGCACTTACCATCAGGCGATCGTTTTGCCCGTTTCGTCGCTTTATCCAATGTGATTGTAAATAATAGTTCGTTGCTCTAATTAGATTGTAAACTTTACCCTATAGATCTCTAACACACTGCAGGCTTGTGAAACACAGCGCCTAATAATCGACAGAAATAGAATCAGCATTAAATACATTGCTATTTTTTTAAATAATTATCTAAATATTTGCGGATAGATTGTTTTTAATAATCCTTCTACTAGGTTTTAACGCCGATCCATACCCAGTTCATATTTCTAATTAATCACTTCATTTGGAACTGAAGTTCATAATATCTGCAATACTTAATATTATAGTCCATTCCATTGTTATTTATGGCTGATATGCACATTTGTAATTCACGTCTGCAAATTCTGACACAAAAACACGCTCGCACAGTCTGTGCATCACCCGTCTAACGTTCGTCGATTTAACGTTGATCTTTAATAACTTTTTACAGTCTTTGGAACTTTACAGGACTTAACTTATTCCAAAATATTTATGCTGCTTTTCTGAATACTAAAAAGATAAATAGAATTACTACAACGCAATATAATTTTACAATGACACCTTAATAACCCGTTTTGAGCTAACATTGTAGTAGTAAATCATACAGGGACGAATTAATATCCGATCTGCTATTTCCCCATTGAGACATAGTTTAAGAATTTACATGCTCACGGATACTTAGTTATCAAAATGTAAACCTACTCTACGACTTAGTTAAGTTTTGAGACAGAATAACTTGTGTAAATTTATTAAACTGTGATCAGTTCAGAAACTTATATATGCAAAGGGTTTTTAAGCAATATTCAATGTAATTTTAAAAGGTTTTTGGACACTAGGTTTGTGAAAGATTTAGTAAAATTATGATTAAGAATTATCTTAGACAAATAACTGTATGTTAAAAGTTTATCGTATGCTAACAGTGTAAGAAAATGTGCGAATTCGTTTCATTCTGTGAGTGTCAAATGTATGTCTATGAGAAGTCCTAGAAAATCGCGTGGCTTCCGGTAGGCGACGGAATAACCTTCATAAAAAAATAAGAAACCGAAAATACACCAGCCGGTAACAGGCAGCGGCGTCGAAAGTGCTCAGCATTTAGCCAACCCGCCTGCATGTATGCTGCTTACGAGGAATTGCGAGAGGTCTTTGTCCAGCAGTGGGGTATTAACAGGCTGACACTGATGAGTATATTAGTTAAAACACGCGTGCCTCAGTCTCAGTCGGAATTTTCTGAATATTGGATCAGAAATTTAGTTGAAGCTTATTTTTGTTATACTCCGAGAGTTACCACGGTATAACACATGTATTGCTGCGGCGCATCGACGTTCCGCGTATCCCGTGTTATTCACGTAGCATCAGCAGTATGCGTATCCATTGTTCCATTTCTACATTATTTTAATTGCATAGTTCATTTATCAGTCTTGACTCAGCTTTAACATTGTAACATACTCGTTTAATAAATATTATAGTTTTTAAAAACATCATTTCTCATCGTCCAAACTTAACTCGAGTCATACATTTTTTATTATTCAGGAAACCAACAGTGATATGAAACTTTATCAAAGTTACTTCTCCTTCTGTACAGGTAAGTCCTGTGGCGGATGTCCCGACCAGGGACAAATTATAAATTATTTTTTAAAGTGAATTTTTAAACATCACGTGAATGCTCAGACTGGTCATAAATCAACAATTAAGGCTTGTGTTTTAATAAAAGTACCAGCTAATTATTAATTTTTAGAATTATTGTCAAATGATCGGCTGTAAGGTATTCGCCGTCACTAATTTATTGAGTGGCTTGTTAATAATGAAAAAATTACATCTGTCTGGAGGTCAATACCATTGCCTCGAAGAACGTGTTTAATAAGAAGAAACTTCAAATTTGTGGAGAGACCTGTGTGCAGCTCTACATTGTTTGCGAGTTAATGATGATTGATTCGATGAACTTACCGCTTGATTTTTCAGATTCTAGTAAAATATTCCACTAAATGACATACCGTGCTTAATACAAAACAAAAACAACTAATAGTTTGTTCAAAACTAAGCAGTCTGCAGCGAAAAAAGTTGAGTGTACAGATAAAATAAGCTTTGTTCTTCCCGCAGGCAAGCTTTTATGTACACTGTAAAATTCAACAACTTTCACAGCTCGCATTTGTTTATTTCGTTGCTAGATTTTCTTTTCAAACTTAAAAATCGATGCACGACAGACAGAATTTTTTAATAACGAAATTTTCTTTGGAGAGATCTATGTAAAGCAGTGGACTATTAAAGGGCTGAAGACGAATAAAAAACATAGCCAAGAAATGTTACGGTTGTTCTCTTACTAGTGGACTAAAGAAAACATCGGACTACGGAAACTGGGCTAAAGACACTGCTATACAGGTTACTATGCATTAAAGGACACATTGCAAGACGATGAAATTATATGCTGACTTTCCCGTCCATCCCTAATATTATTTTAATATTATAACTGTCCTTCTCTCACGCAGTAACGGAGCAACGAATCAACGAATCAACCTATTTTGGCACGGACATAGTTTAAGGACCGGGTAGTGTTTATCCTGAGTACATAGGCTACTTTTTATCCTGAAAAAATGTACAGTTCCTGCAAGGTAGCTTAATCATAATTCTATAACCCCTTCATACTAAAACGTCTCGACAGATTTTGATACAATTTGGTATAGAGATAACCTAAGTTCCGTAATAATAACAAAATACTAGTTATCCCGCAAAAGGCACAGTTCCTTAAGGATTTACATTTCGCCGAATTTTAATTAAATTTCGTGTTTGGCTATGTACGAGTGTGTGTGTGTGTTTACTATATCGATAGGTAGGTTTTTTATAGGACAAAGAGACGAGTAAACCGTTGAACTAATGGTGAGTGGAACGTCTGCTCGTGTCAAATTCTAAGTCACCCAGAACATTTCTGTGTGGCACTACACAAATTTTGTACCACCATCACCACCAGTGGTATCTTCCTGGAACAACTGAATAAATAAACTGCGGTTGTGAACAAATAAAATGAGAGCTACAAACTTGAGTGGCAATCGATGGGGAGGCCTATGTTCAGCAGTGGACTAGTATAGGCTGGCATGATGATGACACACACTACAATGACCTAAGCTATACTTAGTATTTTTTTTACTCAGATATTTTGAAAGAGCAAAAATAAGTTGAATTTGGCTGTAGACACAGATCCCTTCGTATCCGGTAGAGCTCCTAAACTTTCTGGGGTTGTCAGGTTTGTTAATGCTTAACTTATAAATAAAATAAGTGATATCGCTCATGCTTATGCGAAATGCAGATGCTCCGCAATTATGTACCGGGGCGAGACTTTGAGTCACACAACTTTAGCAGAACATAATCGGTACCACTATTTTCACAGGAGTAGAGAGAGGTGAAAGTGGAAACTGTATTCATCCCTCAGATCCCTATTAACCTCACTGACACACACTTTAATTTCACAGACTGCAGTTACATGCGAAACTCAGTTTTGCTATTATTATTAACAAAGGGCGAGGACAAAAAAAAGCTTTATCCATGAACATATATAGCATGTTCGTGTGTATCTAGTGTGCAAAATTTGCAAGTGTTAGCGTCTAACCGAAGGACATAAAACTACGTGTATAGCTTATTACTAGAATGCTCTATACTGTACCCAAGATTGGTGACCTATAAAAAAACGTTATTTTTACTTACAACCACGATGCCGCGGGTAAGAAAGCTACAAAATAATTATAAAATATAAAGCGTGTTAAATCTAATTTTTGTAATAATTTATATAAATTATAACAATAAATAAATATACTGTTTATTTCATAGCTCATACTTTTTAAATTCATGTATATTTTTACATAGTTTGTGTTGTTTATTTTAACCTAACGCTTGACATACAACATTGTATACAGTAGCATCCTATGTGACACTCAGTAGCTGACAGAGGATTGGTGCTCCAGAACAGTTGACAGAACTCTGATTACTTTTTTAGAACCACAGGAACGAAGCCGTGGTTAAAAGCTAATGTTACATAGATTACGGGAAGGCGATTATCATTACTCACTGTAATATATCTTATAGAAGGAACATTTTCTGTTGCTTCTTATACGATTATACGCTGAGCCTGTAGCTCTGCGGGAGATAGTCATTATTTTACAAAATGTATAACTAACATTTAATATATACACGTATTTTCAAACAGAAAATTACAGTAAAAACTACACTATTGGCTCAGTCCAATACATTTGATGTAAATAGTTTACAGAACTAAACTGTTTAAACGTTTCGAGGCACGTGATCAAACATCAATTTGAAATCTAACGAACTGTGAGCAGACGTGATGGAGTTGAACACATGAAGGAGCTTCCATTCTCAACCTTAATACGAAACTAGTTTAACACAAAGTTTAGTGCACAGATGTGAAGCTTTGACCTGATTCCTCCGAACTAATTACATTTTGGTATTTCAAGAAAGGGTTGTTAGACAAGGATTTTTATGAAGACACACATTAGTACGACGTTGAATTAGCTAATATTAACCCCCGCAATGAATATAGTTCTCAGTATAGCCGACCACATAATTGCTTTACCAGTTTTAACCACAACTTCCAGTAATTAAATATTTCACTAACTCGGACTGATTCACGTAATTTAGATATATCCGAAAGAGCAGAAATAATTTCATTACACAGATATAACTAAGTGTATCTTCTCTCATCGTACCTTGGTTAGATTGTTATCTCCGGGGTCGGTACGTTTTTTTTTATAAAAGAGCGGGCAAACGAACAAGTGGGTCACCTGATGGTAAATGATCACCGCCGCCCATAAACATCCGCAAATCCAGAGGAATCGCGGGTGCGTTGCCGGCCTTTGAGAAAGGAATAGGCTCTTTTCTTGAGGGTCCCTAATTCGTATCGGTCCGGAAAATCCGCCAGCGGCAGATTCCATAAAGTGGTCGTGCGTGACATAAAATTCCGCGAAAAGTGTTCTGTGGTGAAATGCCAACCATCAAGGTGACTGTGGACTTTGATGGATAACTCTTACTCTGATTGGTGCAATCTCATTGCGTAAGGTATATCCACTTCAACGTGGCATGCTATCTCCGTTGCTTTTTACTACATTCAATTACTTTATCACTAAGGAAATTTCCTCAAATTTCCATCTCCATGCAGACTATTTGCAGATTTACCGTCAAGTTCCTATGGTATGGCGTAACAGTAAACCCAAATAAGTCACAAGCAATTATTATAGGCAGCAATTTCTCTCGGAGCTCATCTTTCTCTCATCTTTACCATCTTTGCAGATTAAAAAAGGTAAAGTTTCAGCCTATAAATGTCCCACTGTTGAGCACAGGTCTTCTCTAATTTCTGAGAGGGTTTTTTGAGCTAGGAAGAATCCGCCACGGTGCTCCAATGCGGGGTGGCCCACTGCACATGTCTTCGAATTTTTTTTTATTTCTCAGATATGCAGGTTTCCTCACGATGTTTTCCTTCACCGCCGAGCACATGGTAAATAAGCACTTAAAATTGCAATTAACAATTTTAATGGTGTCGGCACCGGGAATCGGACCCTGATCACTCGCGTGGTACGAAATTTAAAGCGAGCGCCTGACCCCTGAGCTACCACGGCTCTCCGGAGCTACCTTGCAGATTAATGTCACCACTCTTCCTTATTATGACAAAGTTAAAAACTCGGGTATTGTCATTGACTGCAAATTATCTTGAAGCGAACGAATGCATCGTTTCATGATAAACAAGTAATAGTAATAATATAAGTTTTATATATCTTGAATGAAACGAAACTTGTCCTGTTTTCTAAAACTTTATCAATTTTTGAATGAAATTTGTGGTAGGATTCCTGTGTAGGAATCCGTCTAGGTAGGTACCTCCCACGGCCAGATATTCTGCCGTGAAGCAGTAGTGTGCAAACATTACTGTGTTTCGGTTTGAAGGGCACTGAGAGCTAGCAGTGGTGAGGTGACGGGCGCAGTGTGGTGTCACGAAGGAATATTCAAAAAAAAAGTTCACTTCCACATTTGGCGGAATTTGTAAGATGACGGAATTTCAATAAACTTTTTGACTGCTCTATCAAATGATTTACACTCGAGTTATTTAAAATACACTAGACCTGTCTCACTCTCTTGCAAAGCTGTTTTGAAAATGACTCTCTGAAAACTTCGTACTCATGATTTATTACCACATTACTACACAGCAAGCAAAGTATTTAACGGCTATGAGTGTTTCATCTTCGTCTTCTTTGCAACTCATCTATATCTAACTGTTAAACATAGACCTGTTCCATACTACATTCTTTTCTTATTATTTTTAATTTAAATTATCGATACACATTATGAGCTTCACTTTTACGTCGATATCTCAAACAGCGTAAGTTCTCTCTACTACATACGAATGATAAAAGACTGGATAATATAATAGAAGGTTAAAGTGACCAGAAAATGTATACGAGAAGATACAGTAAGTTTTACATGTCATGCCTCTTTCCCATTGGGGTAGGCAGAGACCGCATCTTTCCATCGGATCCTGACACATCTTCCGCTTTTTCTACTTTCATTAGTGTTTTCATACAAGCTCGTTGGTTCATACAAGCTGGTTTGACGTGGTCTTCCCTTAAAACAACTTCGACCTGGTCGTGATACGTTATCCTACGTCGACCCTACCGGCTTGCCCATTCACACTCGCCTCATAATTCATCATCATCATTTCAACCTATCACTAGTCCGCTGTTGAACATAGACTCCTCCCTAGATTGCCACGCTTGGCAGGCGGGCTGGCAAACGCAGTTTATTCATTAGGATGTTTCAGGAAGACGCAGTTGCCCATCTCCTGATTTTTTTCCCTCTCTCAACTTTTACGACACCCACGAGATAAGATGTGGTGGTGTAGATTCTATTGCCGCTCCACACGGCCGGTCAATCGCCTCAAAAATCATAAATTTACACTTTCATTGTTATTATCTATTTTAGTATTGTCCGTGCTGCATTAGAAAGATAAGCTGCCCTATTGGCATGTGTGAGAAGCACGTAATGTTAGTAACCGTGAATCAATATTATCTGCTTCTTAAGTTTATGAAACGAGTTACTAATGTTCATACAATATTCGCTTCGACGCAGTTCAATGTTAGCTATAGGCCTCTCCCGAACTATGATAATTTGCAGTAATGCCAAGTTTGACGGGTTGGTCACTTTCTGGCGAACTACAAATATCACTTGAAATTGTATCTTAATTTGAACTGTTAACAACTGTCACAATAATAACAACCTCACATTCCTGATCCTCAGAAGTTTCGATATCTGTCTCTTGGAAGAAACTAATAAGCTACTATGAAAACTGTGATTGTTTGCTAGCTAATGAGATGGTACTTTATTTACTTTGACATTGTTAGATTGTATTGGTTCTATTTAATTATAACTTGGACTGTAAGTTTCTTATCGTCCGATGGACGATTTGCTTGTCTCGTAACTTTCATGAAAGAAATCCTTTAAGAATGTAGCTTGCGAGTCACAGAAAATGTTGATGTTTTATGATAACAACAGTGAGATCTTCATGATCGTTCTAGATGTACTCAATAGTATTTTATGTTAATTTATTTAACAAGAAAAAGAAAAAGATTCTTATTTTGAGATACATTTGTGGAAAATGAAGTTATGAACAAATAAAAACAAAATATTTAAATACTAATAATACATACATAACATTTAATAAATAATAAGTAACAAAAAACTTGTATAGTACTGTTTCAAACATTCCAGAAGAATGAATACAAAATTGAGTTGAGGTATTATTTTATGAAACTGAAGACCTCTTCGATTTCTATATAAAAAGATAGAAGACTTATCAACTTTTCTGTATATTTCCTAACATTTCAATCAAGATGTCAAAATTTCTGTGTCGTAATTTAGCTGTCTCTTGCTAATCTTGTTGACAAGTTAAAAATTTTCTTTCTATAACGGAAATAAAACTTTTAAGTCTTAAATCGTGCATTTTCTATTGTAATTTTGTCTAGCCTTTCACTTTAAAGACATACATTTTATAAGAAAACTTACAACCATCTTGCTGTTTCTTCTGTTAGTCTATAAGACGTCTTATTTCTTCGTTTCGATTTAATAAATTAAAGCAAGGCATAATCCAGTAAATCCAACAAAGCCATCCGTAGTAAGTGGTAAAGTAAGTAAAGTAAATTGTCAAACCTTAAAGTAATTTACAATATAGTACAAGTCGTTAGGTTACATAGTGGCATCGTAAATCTTAAAAAAATAATTTTATTTTCTGACACTGCTTTTTTGACCTAACTTTGTTTTTAGTTTGTATATATTGTAC
>DWUL01000085.1:0-10889 GCA_018249735.1 Luehdorfia japonica | reverse complement strand
GTAGCACAGAGTATATTTAAACATTCTCCAAGTCTTAAACAGTTTTCACTTGGTTGTCACTTGTCACAGTTTCTATGAAGTTTTCCTTAAAATATGATTTTAATTTCTACCCTTTTAGCAAATTTATAACGGTGATAATCTTTTGTTTCGGTCATTATTAGCAACGTATACATTTCTTTATATTGAATATGTGAGTATCATAATAAGTTTGTTGCCAAGAAATGGGGAAAAATAAGTTTGTTACAAATAGTATCGTCATGGAATTTCTACTTTATATTTTTATATGATCAATTCCATTACAGGGACTATTTAAATGATTATGAGAATGCAGACACGATTAGTATTGACACTTTGGCCCTAGAAGAAGTTGTTCAAGAAGAAAGGGAACGTGAAATATCTGAACTTAGTGCACTTAGTCAAAAAGTTTGTTATCTTCACACAAGCATACTGTACTACAGAAATGCCAAATCAAAGTTAGGAGCTACATGTCACGAAGCATGGAGAACATTAATTAAAAAAATAGGGGGTACACCAAACACATGGAAGGATCTTGGATATTCATTGGGTATACCACAAGATGATTTAAATGTGAGTGAAGGTATTTCTCTTTATTAGTTCTATCTATCTATACATGAACAAGTATTATTCACATTTCCATCCTTAACTTTAAGTTGTCAAAATGAACACAAAGGCAATGGTAAAATGTATGTTATGTACATAGTAAAGATTTTCTACATAGTGGACACACTGCACTGGCAGTAGTATTTCAATGGGTTAGCTCCTCTGAACTGAAGAATCATTCACTATCTACATAGTATATTAGTAGCATAATGCTACATATTGGTATAGTGGATGTTGATCCGTCCATGATGAATTTTTCCTGTATTGTGAGTGCCTTTTACTGACATATTTCATACATATAACACAACCATACCCAAAAACAAATATTTATGCTGACTATGTTTAAACTCAGGATATGTGGTGTTGAAGTCATGTAGTAGGCCACTTTTTTGTCAGACAGTATGTTTAATTGTGTAAATAGTATGAAATTTCAGTTTAAAGTCAAAACTATTATTATAAGTAGTGTTGCCAGGTTTACAGTTTTTAAATGGGGACAGCTACAATAGCCAGAAAAAGAAATGGAAGTGCAAGTTTAACTCAAGTGGAAAGTAAAGGAGAGAAAGTTAATTTGCTAAGATCCCCATGCAAACTGATTCATTTGGCAGTCGGATCTTAGCAAATTAACTTTCTCTCCTTTACTATAATGGATTTCCTCAAAGTAACGCCTGATTCTATTAAATCGAGTGGAAAGGGTTCCATACATTGTATACCTACCACACTTTCTTAAATGTGACCCAAATTTGTAAGTTTGTACACACAAATGTTGAGAAATTTATCATGTTATTTTATATATATTTCATGGACTACAAGGTCTTCCTGTAATCTATAAGTAAAGAACTATTTTCTGTACTTTAAAAAAAATTAAGTGCAGTAGTTTCAGAGATAAGAGGGGTGGGGGGACGGTAAATTTCATCTGTTTTCCATAACTTATTAAGTATTTATTTTAAAATTATAAAATAATGTTTTTAAGACCCCCAAATTTAAAATATCACAAGGTACAGTTTGGATTCTTTCTTAATTTTCTAATTTGATAAATAATTTTACAAATGTGACCCCCATATTTTAAATTCATTTCTTGATGTTCCACATCCATGTTTGAGTCAAAGAAATATTTATGGTCAGTTTTTTTTAAATGGTATGTTACCATTGGTTAGTACAAGAAACAAAAAAAGTAAAACTTAAACAAAGTAGATAAATTTAGAGGTTAGTGAAAAACCGTAACATTTGGCATCCCAATTAAGGATGAATCGGGATGTGTCATCAGACCCCTGAAAATCGGGACACCTGGCAACACTAATTATAAATGCTTGTTTCTACTATGTCATTCCATTTCATTACTTTATAACTATTGCAGTACATCATGAATTCTGTGAGAGATGATCCAGCTGACACAGTTCTGAAGGTTTTTATGCAAAATGAAAAGGCAACACTAGACAAAGTTTTGGATGCTCTTGTCAAAATGAAGCGATATGATATATTAAAAGCAATTGAAGATCCTTTTTCTAATCTTGGACAAAGTTTCTATAAAGATGATAGTGGTTACGACAGCACAAGCAAAACTAGCGGCACAAGGGAAATTGTCAGTTTCACAAAAAACCTTACTAATGATTTACCACCTGCTCTAAACAGAAATGTGATGACTAAAAATAAAGGAACAAATAAATCTAATCAACCCACTCTCCGACCACCAATTAAGACTGATGTACAGAAAATAGAAAATGAACAACCAATTTTATTTTTAACATTCACTGAAGATGGATTGCAAACTGCTGCCAATATTAAACAGTATGTTGACAATTGGACGGATATTTCAAGAGTCACTATAATAATGCTCAATGAAAGAAGGGAAGAAGTTTATCAAAACCCGGAAAAGTTTATAAGGGAATACTTTGAGAAGGTATTTTACTAACTTATTAAATGCATTAAATTCTCAAAGCAATTATAAGTCAGTTCAACTACAAGTACAGTGTACCAAGTGGCCTAGTGGTAAGATTACCTTCTACACTGCAGGTCCTAGATTTGAATCCCAGCCAGGTCCAATATTTGTGTTAAAACATAAATTGTTAGTTTTCAGTACCATTGACTTGTGTGTATGAAGTTTCTCTGTAAAAAATGCTCATGACTGAGGAGAAATCTTTGTAGATCACTGTTTTTTAACAATAAAAATATACCCAAGATGTCACTGTGATTTAAATCGGCCAAGAGGTTATCATATACTGAACTGTAGGTCTGTAATAAACTGTATAAGTCTTCCACAGATTTTTCACAAGTTATGTGATCAGGTCTATAATTATTAAAATTTAAGACAGAACATTTAATTATAGATTACATATATAATAGCTACATGAAAGTAAAAGCGAAATGTGTGTCAGGATTGTAGCAATTAGAAATATATAAATAGGAGTGACTCTCTGTATGTATGTAATAGGTCTCAGACTAATGCAGCAGCTATTTATAAAGATGATTATATTAATCGGTAAATTTATTTTCAGGCTGACTATATAGTACCAATAATAACAACAGGCTATTTAAATGAAATAAAGTCCCACACACCAAGGGTGCCTAGTACAAATGATAATCTGGACTGTAAATATGTGAATTTTATATATAATTTAATAGTGAACCATTATGTGCATGCATCTGGTTGCCTAAATCAAAAAGTAAGAAGTGTATTGCCTCAAAATGCTGAAGTTGATGTCCTTAGAGATATCACAATGTATCCTGATTTAATGCCTTGGACATATGAAACAAACTTTGATGAGAACTTCAAAGCTTTTTTAAATAAAGAATACTCAATTTTATAATGAAATTAGCCTTTGTTTTGTATACATTTAAAAAAAGACCTAATTGTTGGCAGTTACTAGTAAAGAAATGCATTAAATAATAACATTTTATGTTTGTTATTATTTATTAAAAACTTTTAATTCAACCTTACATATAATTAAAAAGTATTGGGCCATGAAGATTATTACATAGTAGAAAATGTGACAAGCTAAGATTTTTGTTTAGTTAGAAACAATTTTTATAAAAAAAGAAACGAATAGTTAAATGAAATCATTTGCTTTCTATAATGGTTTAAATAACAATACTAGACTAATTTGATCTAAAAGGAACTAATTAGAACAATGGATTGCTAGTGGTTAAGTGATTAACAATGCATTTTGTTCCTATAACTGAAATCAAAAATATAACTACCTAGTTACAAAAAAGGTTTATTTGCTTTCAAAGAACCTAATTATCCTTGTTGTCAGCAGAATAAGTATTATTTGGTGTATCTTCTTCTACAGCATCTGATTGGCTTACATCATTAACATCAATGCCTGTGTCATCTTTGCTGCTGTTTGCTAGCTCCTCCTAAAAATAAAACCATGTAGGTCACATATCGGGTACATAGTGGGGAGTGTAGTAGTGTTGGCAGCATAACAAAATCTGTCATACCATCTCGTCCTGCAGGTGTCATAAGAGTCAACTGAAGAAGCCTGGATTTTTTTTTGGCTTTCAACAGGATATGAAATAACAACACAAAAAATACCACAACCAGACAATTGCTAATCCAGCTACCAAGGCTGGTATCCCCATTAGGCAAATGTGGGAGGGGCTCATATACAGAAAGTAAGCCTAAAAAAACTAGATATCACATTGATAACTAAGACTATGAATTTTCTTCATCATTAATTTTAGACACTGTTAAGAAAAAAAAGATTTGTAGTCATTTAAACTTGAAATGAGTAACTGACATATTTGAAATATCTGAATAAGAAATACATCTTTTGATTACGCTATTAAAAAACACTGCTGGGCTGACTTCCCACTTTTTTTACTTTATACTACTTTATAGGGTAATAGAGGCAGGTTATGTACATGTACTCAAATGAGGCAAACCTAGTATTTTATGCTTTTTTTGGGGGAATTTTGCCATATTTGCCACGCTTGGCAGGCCAATTGGCAACCGCAGTTTATTTATTCAGCTGTTCCAGGAAGATGCTGCTGCCTATCGCCTGGTTTTTATTTTCCCTCTGTCAACTTTTAGAGACACCCACGTGTTGAGATTAAGTGCTAGATTCTCTAAAGCCGCCACCACACGGCATTATTACAATAATTGTTGTTAACAATTTTAGTGGGTCCAACCCCAAGTTCAAATTACAAGAGCTTGAATACTAGGAAATTTAAACAATATCAAAAAATTTTAATTGTTATTTCACCTTTATAACTTCAACAAAACTGTTAGCTTCCTCCAACATTTGTTTATAGAGAACATTCTCCTCCTTCAGCTCCTCAATTATTTTACGAAGTTTTTCATTTTCTTCAAGTGCATCTTGTAGAGCAACTCTGACAAAAATTTATAATTTTAAGCATGTTAGGTAAAGTAAATATTTGTACAATAAACAAATTTTCAGTATATTTTCAGTCTTTTTATTGTATTATGTCACAATAATATGGTTGCAGATTATGTGAATCTACCACCCCATCTCATCCCATGGGTGTTGTAAAAGTCGACAGAGGGAAATAAAAACCAGGAGATGGGCAGTAGCATCTTCCTGGAAGAACTGAATAAACTGCAGTTGCCAACCCGCCTGCAAAGCATGGCAACAATGGCAAAGCCCTCCCCAAAATGAGAGTTACAAACTTTTGTGGCAATCTATGTGGGAGGTGTATGTTCAGCAGTGGACTACTGATAGGCTGAAATGATAATGATGATGATGCTAAATCAGCATTTAAAATGACTACTAAAAAAGGTAGTGGTGCCTGTTGTGAGAATTTTTGTAATGTGCCATAGCTACCACAGAAAGAGAATAAATAAAACATTTTTTTTCAAGAAATAAGTACTCACTGTCGCTTTTCAGATAATATTTGCCAGTATTTCTCAGATGCTCCCTTTGGATCAGTTAAATCACGGGCTGAGATTTTGCTGTCTAAGTTTGCTTGTGTTTCCTTACTAGATAAATTTTTCCTCTTTACCTCAACATCTCTGTGAAAGATAATACAAAGAAAATTTTGTTATAATTTTATATCACTCTCTTACAAATTTACATTAAAAACTTACACCGGGGAATCTTGGCTTAACTGATGTTTCAAACTCTTTGAAGGTCTACCCACCAAATTTTCTCTGTCACTGGCAGTATGTTGAAGTGTCTTCAAAGATCTTCGAGTGGTTCGCGGCATTTCCTATACATTCAAAGTTTATTAATGTTATTTTTTTACTAACACTACTACAATTCTAAATGGTAATAAAGGTATAATAGCAACCTGTATATCGTGGGAGCTCATAGTGACTCAAAATTTAAACTACCTTTTAAATGTACTGCAAATGTTATACTTATGATTTAAAGAATATGTAGTAACTACTTTAATTATTCAGTTATCAACTTTTAAAGCGGTCGGCATTTTGATTCAATAGATAAATTTCAGTTTGACAGTAAGCAGTAACAACTAACGGAGATGCAGTTGTAAATTGTTTGACAGTGACACTGGACACATGGGTTTTCCCGCCTTTACTTTTTATCAAACCAAAGAAAACAGATAGTAAAATGCTTAATATTACCTTCGTACAGCATACCTCTGAATTGTAATTTTTGTCCTAATATCTTTGAACGGCCATAAAAACGTTCTGTATAAAAGTAGTTATCAAGCAATATACAGTTCTGTTATTAGCACTTGTATTACTCATAGATTAAGAACAATTAAAATGCATATTATTATTTATAAAATAATTCGAGAGACCACATTGCAAAGTTCAGAATTATAATAATTAATAACTATAAACTAGGCCTAGATGTTATAAAGCTACAGTGCAAAACTCAGATCTGTGATTTCAATTTGATGGCAACATATAATTCACAACTCGGTAATAGTGATTTCGACAGCTATCTCTGTTACTGAGTTGTGATTTACATGTTGACACGGGAAATCTACCAGAAGATCTGATCTACCAGAGATACGTAATTTCCCGTACACTGCCCGGCCAATTTGGATTTGTCGATTGATCTCTTGATCGAAGCTACATATTCGATGACAACTTCGAGTGTTGTGTTCCCACAACAACTGGTACAGTTTTAAGATGGAGATTAAGTATAAGGCATACTCAGTTATTCAGTCAGGCATAGGCTTCCCATGCACAGTTTAAGACCTACTCATTAGGAAGCACCGACTGCATAGGTCAATCTGGCACCGATGAAGTAACTGTATCCGCAGTATCCTTTCATAATCATCATCATTGTTATTTCAGCCTGCTACTAGTCCACTGCTGAACATACGCCCCCTCCAAAGATTGCCTCAAAAGTTTGTAGCTCTCATTCTGGGGGTTTTCGCAGTAGTTGCCCCGCTTGGCGGGCGGGTTAGCAACCGCAGTATATTTAAGAATAAAATAAATGACCAAACACAAAACAACTGCATACAGATGATGTTTCAAGTTTGCTGCTACAAATATATGGAATGATGACCTTTACGCGCGACTTTAACAATTAATGTTTTTAAAAAGTCATTTAGGAAAATTCTATTATCCGAACAAAATCATTAATTACGCCTTATTTTATTTTTATACTCTGCATAGCTATTTAGTTTTGTTTTAAAGATAGCAATAAATGAATAATAATTATTATTATTACTTAAACAAAACTTTAGAATTAAATTAACTTAATTTCAACTATCCGTGACAATGATTAAATGTATTACATGATTTCTTAATTCAGAGGCAGAAGAGACAAATATATCGAGCCCTGATAATCGTTAATAACGCAGAGGTGCGCGCACCAACACCGGAGTTGGTACGGCACTATGCTGTGTAGAGCAGATTGTGCGCGCGCACCTCAGGTCGGTGTACACTCCGTGGAGCTATGTAATTTAATTTATTAGTTAGCTCTATACTGTCAAACCTACCTTAGTAGCGTCATTAATTGTTAATTGTTTTTTATTACGGCGTTATCGACTTTTCCAAGACCATCCAGCTTCTACTATTCGCTTGCGGCGTAGATCTTTTTATGCTGTTTGAAAGCTGTACTTATCTAGCTTGTGGACCGGTTCGGATAAGCTTTGTTCGCGGGAAGTTTAAGGCAGTGGATGAGCTTTGCTCACTGAAACCTACTCACACTGGTATGTGGTTTCAGTGTACAGCAAAGTACACCGAGGCACTAGTTCCGCTCTATCACTTCTTCATTGGAAGGTCTGTTATTGTGAGACCGCATCAGTTGATGAATGCAGTCTCATTTCACGCCTGGCTTCGATAAAATAAGACTGAGTCGACCTCACTATTAATTTTTGCATATAACTCTTTTGCATATCTGTAGTGCGGCGGGTCTTGCAAATTAATGTCCCAGCGCACGATTAGTTTCAATTAGCCGCTTGTTCATATCATAACGGCTACGCACTGATTAGACATTAGCAGATAATATTGCCAAGGAAAAGGGTAGCTACCCGCCAGATCGGGTGATCGGATCTGGGGAGGACGTCTCCTCCGACTTGTAGTATTGTATGAGAGCTTCTACATAGATGTCGCTACAATACTGTCGCTTAGTTGAGTTTCACTTTTATTGCTTAATTTGAGACTTTTGTGATTTTATTGTACTAGCAGTTTTAATATATTTCTGAAACCAGTAGCTCTGGCAGTCAGCAGAGGTTTGACCTATCTTAAGTTATGGAATGTACAATAGTAATTTTCTTGCAGTTATCTGTGGTAGACTGAATACATTATCTACATATTTTAGTCTGTAAGTCTGTAGGCTGAATACATTATCTACTTTTTGTGATGACATTAAATTTAAGAAATGTCATAGTGTCAATTTGTTTGATATTGAGAGTTTAGTTAAATAGTAAACTTTTATTTAGTCGTAAACATACTACTTTATGGTTATGTCGTTCTAAATTCGTTGTGTTTTTATCAAACTTTGTATCTTATCTTCTCCCTGTATCTTATGTTGGTTTTTCGTGAAAAATCCTTGTAATAAAAAAGCTTCATGCCTATATTAGTTTAATACTAAACTATAAATGGATACTTTAAGGTAACGATGAAATTAAAAAAAAAATGTACCTAGTAATATCACGTTTCATAATTTGTTACCTTCTTAATTAGAATTATAGGAAACCCTGCAAATGTTATTGTTTTATTTGCAGGTTTTATTTTGTGACCTGGAATGTCGCTACAAAGTCTCCAGGTCAGGATCTAAATTCTTTGCTGGACTTTCCATCACAGTTCAATAAAAATAAGCCTTTACCGGATTTCTATGTTATTGGGTTTGTTTTATGCTTAATTTGATATTTTTGCTTAAAATAGCCTATTGTAATAATATTATAATTTTTATTAGTGACAGAATTGAATAGTTAACTTTTAACCTAATTTCCTTACTGATTTATTTTATCTATCTATAATATCTTATTTTTTATAAAATATTCTGTGAAACATTTTGACTTACATTACTATTATTGTACCTGCTTTGATGTTAATTGTAGATTTTGTGTGAAATTATTAGTTTTATTAACTTATTAAAATGCCTTAATAAAACAGAATAGTATATTGCTTATCTATATTGTTATAATAGATAGAATACTTTTGGATATTTTAACCCTTTCGTTGCAAGCACAATATTTAGTCAGCATACACACAATGCCCTGTGTGTAATGTTTGTATGCAAGAGAGAGTACATTTTTTATTTTCTAGTGATATTATAAAAAAATTAAACAGTTTTGAATAATATTTAATATTACCAATGATTTATGTGTGTTGCCATATATAAGTTCACACAAGCTAGCAAAATTCTTATATGATATTCCAAGGCTAATACTGATTAACTAGGTTTTGAAAAGTTTCTGTCCACCTTGTAATATTGCAAACTTATTTGGTTGTGACTAATCAAAATAAATAATTTATTTTTGGTACCATGTATAAATCGAAGAAAGTGGTCTTTTATGCCCTTTTTTTTTTAGAACTATACAAATAATACATGAAAATATTTTTCATTTATATTTAGCTTCCAAGAGGTCAAATTTAAATCACAGTATATGGTAATAGATAGTTTATTTACTGAGCCTTAGATCTCCCTTAACATTTAGGGGCTTACATAAATAATTTATGTTAGCCCTCAAATGTTATATACTATAAGTAGTCTAATTCTATTATTTTTGTAGTAAAAATACATATATAACTTAATATTTATTCATTTTATTTGATATTTAGCTTGCAAGAGGTCAAATCTCAGCCACAGAATATGGTAATGGATAGTTTGTTTACTGACCCATGGACCTCAACCTTTAACAAGATACTTTGTAGACAAGGCTACATCATTGCGAAAAACATAAGGCTACAGGGTATCTTACTGTTAGTTTATACTCAGATGAAACATGTGACACATTTGAGAGATATTGAAGCCCAGTATACTAAAACTGGATTAGGTGGATTATGGGTGAGTACTCATGAAAATAATAATTTTCGAAACAGTTTTCTCATCCAAACCAAACTACAACAAAAGCAGTAGCTTTTTATGGAACTGATGAGACTAGCATGTCAAATTTTACTGGTGTAGGATTTCTATGCTGGTATAAAATAACAAATATTAATATGCATTGGGATCTCCCAATACAGTTATACTGCCTGAAGGGGATTGTTAGCTAGTGTAAAAACTGGGCTTACGAGACTTATAAACTGATGTCTCAGGGTGACAAGTGCAATGTGATCATCATGACTGTGGTATAACCCTTGGAATATATAATGCTGACTCCCATCTGCACAAAAAGTGCTAGTCTGCTATGGATAATTGAATGTGCACAGTTTGTGATGTAAATTTAGTTTAAACAAAATTATTGTGTTGGTATACCAGTTCTCTTCATTCAGTTTGCCGCTTGTCTCAAAGAAAGCAAAAATTGTATTACAAAAAAAAAAAATATTCAAAAAGTGTGCATGTACATAAAGTCATTACTTTGATGTTTCACTTCGCTTGGCATGAAACAAACAAAGCAGTATATTCGCGCGAGTTCTTGGTGTTTATTGGTTATTGTTTTTGTTGAGAGTTTTTTTTAAACAGAAGCCGCCTTCGTCGTATCAGTATCTCGTAGAGCAGCACATTTTACGAGAGAATAGCAGAAAATGTGAACAAATGTAATCGTCTTTTTTTTTATTGACCAATGTACAAGATGTGACGGGTAGCAAACCGCGCCGCCGTCATTTTAGTACGAATCAAAAAAAAATTACTCCCTATTGCATTCCTATTGCAGTATAGCGACAGCATTGAATATTATGGTGCTATTCTGAACGAATAAAGGCTGTCCATACAATACCTTAG
>DWUL01000084.1:0-10904 GCA_018249735.1 Luehdorfia japonica | reverse complement strand
TAATTTTATGTAATCCGCCAATAAATACTCTGAGTTTTTTACTGAATTTTGTCATTGAGCCTGCAGGTCAAAAACAAGTTTTGAGTCATAAACACCCTTAATCCCATGATAAGGGGGCTGGTGGAGTTTGTCAAGAAAGTTTTTTTGTTTAATCCGTTTCTATGAGCTACTTGGATGACGAGGTTACATATTTATGGCAACCTCATTACCTCCTCTCAAAAAGTTTTTCAATATCACTGAGTTTCATTTCTATATAAGTTGGTCTTCCGTGGTTGCATTGCCCGGAATATGGGGTTTTTTCCATTTGTCTCAGCAGCTCATTCATCTCCTCTAACCTCATTTTCCTGCCTGCTCTAATTGATCCATGACAAGCGATAGTGGCCAATATCTTGTTCACTTTGTCTTCTACTGGCAATGTATCTTCTATTTCCGTTAATCTATCGACTATATTAATTAGCATCTCTTTCACATCTATTGCTCCCAAAATTGCAGGGATTTCTTTTACTATAACTTTATTTTCTGGTTTGATTTCAATATCAAAACCCATTTCAAATAACTTATCTTTATAGATTTCAATCATCTCCATTCCGGCTTGATTTTTGATTTCAACCGTTTCAGGAAGAAGTAGTTTTTGTCTTTTTATACTTGATTTTTGTTTTAGGCATTCATATACTAATCTCTCGTGGGCTGCATGCTGATCAACTATAATCAATTTGTCTCTTACCTCGGCAATAATGTAAGTATTATAGACCTGACAGCGTGCAAACCCGAGCGGGTGGCTCTCTATCAAATCAACTTGCTCTAACACCTTTTTTTCTAGAACCATAGCCTCCGCTTGTGCTGGGAATTTCTGTATGCCGGTATAATCAAACGATTTTGACTGTTCTGATAAGCCTTTTGCTTTTTCATTTGGAGAAGCAAATTCTTTTATTAGTTGATTTTCAAAAGGACTTGGCCTTCTTTCATTTTGAACATCAGGTTTATCAAAAGGATCTGGCAATGTTGAATCCATTTTCTGGTCATGCGCTGGAAAGGTGCCTATCCTTCTTGACAATGCTTTAATTAATCCTCTTGTCATTATCTCATATATGAGCTTCTTATTCTGAAACCTTACTTCTGACTTATTTGGATGCACGTTTACATCTACTTGATCATAAGGTATCTCTAAATGTAACGCTGCAAAAGGATACCTATCGCTTGGAATAAAATCATGATATGCATACCTAACTGCGCCAATAAGTAAATTATCTTTAATTGGCCTTCCATTAACAAACGTATAGATCTGAGTGGACTTACCACGATTGACGGTCGGCTTACAGATGTGTCCCGTAAGTTTAATGTCGTCTTCTTCTTCATTGATCTCCAAAGAATTGCCCTGAAATTCTTCTTCTACTTCACACAATCTATGAAATAACGAAGTCTGCTTAGCGTATTTTAAGAGCTTTTTATTACCTGAAGTGAGAGTAAACCCTATATGATAGTTAATCATTGCTAGGTTGTTTACAATATCAACAATGCTTTGAGTTTCTGCTCTTTCGGTTTTTAGAAATTTTAGTCTATTTGGAGTGGCAAAAAATAAATCTCGTACTTCAATATGTGTCCCTTGTGATAAAGAGTAAGGAGTTAGCTCCCCCATCTTTTCTCCACCCTCATAACTTATAGACCATGCTTCACTTGCTCCGCTTGCTTTAGACGATAATTTTATCCTACTTACTGCTGCAATTGAAGGCAGAGCTTCTCCTCTAAAGCCAAGATGCTTGATTTCTATCAACTCACTATCGCTCAATTTTGAAGTAGCATGGCGCATAAACGCAAGTTCTAAATCGTTTTTTTCTACTCCGTTACCATCATCTGTCACAATAATAAGGTTACGCCCACCACTTTCTATTTTGATCTCTATTTCTAAACTTCCAGCATCTATTGCATTTTCCACTAATTCCTTTACTACACTTGCTGGCCTTTCTATCACCTCCCCCGCTGCTATACGGTTTATGGTTTTTGTGTCTAAAAGAATTATTGCCATAGATTTATTATGAAACTGGTTTTTCTTTTACTTCTTTGGTCTGTCTCTCTCTCCACTTTTTTAACCTACCTGCAATTTCACTGTTGGAATTTGACAATATAGATACGGCGGTAATGGCAGCATTATATGCTCCATTTTCTCCTATAGACATGGTTGCAACTGGAACACCCTTTGGCATTTGAACTATAGAGAGTAGACTGTCCAGCCCATTTAATTGTTTACTATGCACAGGAACGCCGATAACTGGTAAACAAGTTAGTGACGCAACCATACCAGGTAAATGAGCTGCACCTCCTGCACCAGCTATAATAACCTTAAAACCTTCTTCTTGTGCAGATTTAGCAAAATTGAAGAGCCTTTCTGGTGTTCTATGTGCAGATATTATGAATATGTCATGTGAAACTTCTAATGCTTTTAACATATCGACGGTATGGACCATAGTGGTGTAATCTGACTCACTTCCCATGATAACAGCAACATCTTTTTTTATTTTTGTCATATTCAACACAATTTTACTTACTAACTAAATAATGTTCCAGCTAAAAAGCAACAAATATTTAAGTTGTATTATAAATATAATATATAGAATTCTCGTTAAAATAGAAATTTTAAAAATTTAAATAAATATCTATGTTAAGATATAGAAATATAAACTTCTTATGTAAGATAAATTTATAAAATAATTATTTTTGTATTTCAAGCTTTGTAATTTTAGCCTGTTCTTTCTGTAAATGATTTTTTCAGACAGGTTGATAGTAAAATGGTAATTTAAAATTACTAGAAATTTGATTGAAATATTAATATATCATCAACTAAAGTTTTAAATATTGATATCATATAATTATTGACAAGTTATATGATATTAATATCTTGGTGTATTAAACATTATAACATAATGTTTAATAAAGTTAATTGATATGTGAGTGTAAGAATTATGGAAATAATATCGTTAAATAACTTAGACAGTGCAGGAATAAAAACAAAGTTGCTTCATATAATAAATAAAATTATAGAAAAAAATGCTTGGACTCAGGCTTTTGCAGCTGAGAAACTTGGTATTGATCAGCCAAAGGTATCACAAATTAAAAATGGTAAAATAGATGGTTTTTCTTTAGAGCGATTGTTAGGATTTCTAAAAAAACTTGATCATGGAATAACAATCACGATGACAGAAAGCCAAGAAATAAAATCTGAGGCAGAAAAAGTAAAACATGAAGTTGAATCGCAATAGATACAAAGTTGACAACTTGTTTTTTGTGATATAGTATAAAACTTATTAAGGTAGTATCTTATGGCTGAGTTTATTGTAGAAAAGTGTACAGAACAGGTAAGTAACCGTTTCAAATTGGTTCTATTGGCAAGTCAAAGAACACATGATTTAAATACAGGAGCAAGTAATCCAGTTCAAACAGCTCAGTTTAAAGACCATAAGAACACCATAGTTTCCTTACATGAAATAGCAGAAAAACAGGTGGATACTCATGAGCTATTTAACCTTTTGGTAGGTAGATGCAAGGAGTACATGAAAGGAAATATGAATAATGTTTACAGCAGTAATACAAGTAAGCTAGCGAATTTATTAAATTTTTCTGATAACACAGATCTTGATGCAAGTCAAGAAAGCCAAGATTATGAAGTGGATGGTGAAATAAATGATGAAATAAATGATCAAGATGGCGATGAAGAAGTATCTGTTTAGAAATCTACTGAAGTTACATAGTCTTTAAATGCTTCACATTGCTATCTATACACTGTTGTTCTGTATGAGTGTAATGTTGTGCCGCATAGTATCTAAGTCAAGTGATGTGTACAATAAGGTTTTAGCGTTCAATAATTTCTCAACGCAAGTAGTTGTACTCATAACAGCAATATCAATCATTCTGAATAATTTTTTTTTAATTGATATAGCATTGTTGTATGCTAGCGTTAGCTTTATATCAACTATAGCACTAATGAGATTAATGTTGTTTTAATAATTTATGATAGGATCCGTTCTTATATTTTTAGGCATTTGTTTAGTAATCATTTCAAGTGTGGGAGTAATTAGATTTCCTGATTTCTATACTAGGTTACATGCAGCAGGTATTACGGACTCTAGCGGTGCAATGCTATTGTTAATTGGTTTTGCTTTGCAGAATGGATTTTCAATCAATACTGTTAAAATAATATTATTAATTCTTATAATATGGGTAGCTAGCTCAACTAATAGCTATATTTTAGCGCACACTTATTATAAAGTTAAGAAAAAAACTGTTAAAGAAGGTTAAGGTGTTAGAAATATTAAATGTAGTGCTACTTTTGTTATTACTAACAGTTACGGTTTTTATAGTCTTCTCGCGACATTTAGTCGTAAGTGCTGTTCTAATGTGTGTATTTAGTTCACTTATTGCGCTTATATACTTAATTATGAATGCACCTGATGTTGCAATTACTGAAGCTTCTGTTGGTGCGGGGCTCAGTACGATTTTTACGTTTGCAGCACTCTCCTTGATAAAGAATCATAAAGTAAATCTATCTCATAACCCTATAACGCTTTTTTTTATGTTATTTCTGGCTGTATGTTTGTCATATTTTATGATTCAATTGCCAGATTTTGGCAGCCACAATGCTCCGATTCACTTGCATGTTGCTCCTTATTATGTGGAAAATACCGAAAAAGCTACCGGTATTCCTAATATAGTGACAGCTGTTTTGGCAAGCTTTCGTGGTTATGACACGTTTGGAGAAACTATAGTAGTTTTTACTGCTGCGCTTTGTATAACGTTGATATTAAAAGAAGAAAAAGAAAATGATTAAAGATCCGATATTAAATGCAGTAACATTTTTGATGATACCTTTTATCATTTTATTTGGTTTATACATACAATTTCACGGTGATTACACTCCGGGTGGAGGTTTTCAAGCAGGAATAATTATTGCCTCCGGGATAATATTATATTCAATGCTATTTGGTGTATCTACAACTCTAAAAGCAATACCTTATTCTGTGATTAGATTGACTAACGTGTTAGGTATTTTAATTTATGGAGGAACGGGCGTTGCAACAACTTTACTTGGCCAAAATTTTTTATCTTATGATATCTTGTCAGCCAATAATAGAACCGGTCAAAAATTAGGTATTTTTTTTGTGGAATTAGGTGTAGTATTTACTGTCTGCTCCTCTATGTTAATTATATATACGAATTTTGCTCGTAGGAAAAAACAATGACTTTATATAATTATACAATTATTATTGTATTAATGGTGCTAGGTTTATATATTATTATAAACGATAAAAATTTAATCAAGAAAATGATAGGGGTAAGCGTCTTCCAAGCATCTGTTTTGTTGTTTTACATATCTCTAGGATATATAAAAAGTTCTTTGCCTCCTATATTGGTTTCAAATTTTTATTCATATAGCAATCCTATACCTCATGTTTTAATGCTTACTGCTATAGTGGTTGGAATTGCAACATTTTCAGTTGGATTGTCCATAGCAGTAAAAATGGAAGAAAAGTATGGAACAATTGATCAAGACAAGTGTACATAAATTAACAGTATCTTAAACTATATGAAGTAACAAATAGCCACAAGTTAAAAGTAAAATTATAGACTTGCTCGTTGTAAGTTTATTTGTTAATAAGAAATAAAATTATAAACTATAAAGGTAATGATGTCAACTATTAATGATGCAGAAGATAAGAAAAAAATTATCAGAGATCTTGTAACTAAAAGTATAAAAAAGGGTGGTTTTATCACCTTTGATGATATAAATGATAAATTATCAGATGAAAATTTTTCGTCTGATTTTATAGATGATGCTATATCTTTATTGCAGGATTCCGGAATTAATGTGCTTGAAAGTAGCGAAGATGAAGAAGATATTCATGCCAACGGTGATGATAGTAAACTTGATGATGATGACACATCGCCAAATGTTACTGCAACTTTAGTACAAAATGATGATCCAGTGAGGATTTATTTACAAGACATGAGCTCTGTAAAGCTCTTGTCAAGGGCAGATGAAATCGAGATAGCAAAAAAAATTGAATCTGAAAAGCATAACATGTTACGTGCAATAATTGAAACATCAGTAACATTAAAGGTGATAAAAGTATGGCGTGATGATTTAAGTAGTGGAGCTCTCTTACTGAGAGAAATTATAGATCTGGATGCAATTTATAACTCTGACTTTAATGTGGTACCCAAAGAAGAGAGTAAAGAAAGTGCTGAAGATGTTGAGGATTCTGAGGATGTTTCTGAAGATGCTGAGTACTGTAGTGATGATGAGAAAGATAGTAAAAAAAGTGATGATGAGAAAGACGGTGATAATGAAGATATAAATTCAGCGAATTTAAATGTTTCTATTCTTGAAATGGAAAGTGACTTATTGCCAAAGGTCATAGTTGCATTGGATGAGATAATTACTTTAACAAATGAAGCATTGGTATTAAGAAAAAATTCTAAAGATTCCTCTGGTGAACTAGAGAATTTATATAGTCAAATATGGTCTATAGCATTACAAATTAAGTTAAGTGATGCTGCTGTTGCCAGAATTACACAAGAACTTTATAAGATAAATAGATTCATCACGCTTGAAGAGGCTAATCTTATTGCTGAGGCTAGAAAATACAATATCGATAGAGAAAGTTTCTATAAAGTTTATGATGACGTGCTTTTAAAGCACGAATTGAAAAAGATAAGTCTTTTAAAGATCAATGAAAATCAGTCCTCTTTTACAGGTGAATTAAAAAACAAATTTTTAAGGTTTATAGACGATGACTCTGAACATATAGCTAGTACCTTGAACGGTATTAAGCAGCATATACAGGAAGATAACGTGCAAGAATTTAAGGAGCTAATCAGGAGAATACAAAAACACGAACGAGAAGTCTCTGAAGCAAAGCAAGAGATGATTAAGGCTAACTTAAGGCTAGTAGTTTCCATTGCTAAGAAGTATTCAAAAAGAGGCCTTGATCTGCTTGATTTGATACAAGAAGGCAATATTGGTCTTATGAAGGCCGTGGATAAGTTTGATTACAAACGTGGATATAAATTTTCAACTTATGGCACTTGGTGGGTAAGACAATCAATCACTAGGGCAATACCTGAGCAGTCTAAAGTAGTTAGAATACCAGTTCATATGGTGGAAATTATCAGTAAAATCAACAGAGCATTAAGAAAAATGACTCATGAGATGGGAAGAGAGCCGACATTAGAGGAATTGAGTGTAGAACTGACGATGCCACTGGAAAGAATACGCAAAGTTATGAAAATAGCAAGGGATCCAGTAAGTCTTGAAGCTCCAACAGGAAAAGATGATAGTAGTACCTTCGGTGATTGTATAGAAGATAAGCGCGTTTCCAGACCAGAGGATGCTGCAATACTTGCTGACTTGCGCGGCATTACGACCAATGTTCTTGCAACTTTAACACCAAAGGAAGAAAGAATTCTAAGAATGCGTTTTGGCCTTGGTAAAGATGGGAAGGAGCATACCTTAGAAGAAGTAGGAAAAATTTTTAATGTAACACGTGAGAGAATTAGGCAAATAGAGGCAAAAGCACTGCGCAAGTTGAAACATCCAAGCCGCGCTAGAAAACTTAGAGGGTTCTTTTAAGCATATGCGTCAAGTTAAGAAGAAGCTGATTTTGCCCGGAAAAAGTGGAGAGAAAGTTAGGCTAAAGTTGTATAATTTCACCACTATTTTTCTTTTTTTATGAATCTAATGAAACAACATGCTAATCTACGGTAAATATTATGACAAACAAAAATGACAATTCTAATTCAAAGTATAGAAATTTTTATGTTCTGGGTGATAGTTTATCCGATAATGGCGCAATCATTGGAATTTTAAATAACTTATCCTTTGCAAAAAGCGTAAAATTTGATGCCCCTTTTTATCAAGGGGGATCTTTTAGCAATGGCCCTACTGCTGTTGAATATGTAGCAAAATATTTAGATTTAGATGAATTTAAACCTGGGTGGAGTTATTCATTTTTTGGTAGATGCCACGAACAGCAAGGTCAAAACTATGCAGTTTCATGTGCAACAGCGTCTGAAATTTTTGACCCTATTTTTTCTTATTTCTTCAATAAATTTCGTTTAGCTAACCAGCTAGATGCGGTAATTAAACATCATCCAGATATAGGTAAAGAAGATTTATTTTGCATCATGATCGGCGGAAATGATGTTATGGTTGCAACTGCTTATGACGATACTAAAGCGGAAGAAGTGTTGGAACAAGCAGTGAGTGAAATATGTAATGCACTTAAGGTTCTAAATAAACATGGTGTTAAGCATGTAGTTGTTGCAAACGCACCTGAAGTTGGCTCAATACCAGCTTTTAATAGAGATGAAGAAGCAAGGGAACTAGCTACAAAGCTCACAGAGAGTTTCAATGCAAAATTGGCTAATGGCTTAGATTGTATGAAGAAAAGTACAGATCTTGAAATCAAAGCATTTGATCTTAACTCTAAAATGAAAAGTATGCTTAGCGAATACAAGAGCAAAGGTTTAAATTGTCAAGATGCATGCACATCGAACATTGCAGACCAAATTGGGAGATTTAAAGAAAATATAAAAATACTCTTAAAATTAATATTTAAAGGGGAACTTAACATTCACTATAACCCTGGGTGTAGCGAAGAAACACTAAAGTATTATTTCTTTTTTGATTATTTCCATCCAACTGCAAAACTTCATCATGAAGTTGGTAATGAAGTGTATGAGTTGATTTGACACAGTTTTTTGAACATACCCTAGCTGACCCAAGCAACACGTCATACCGCGATTCATTCGCGGTATCTCATCCGCTAACAAGAGATCCCGCTAACACGTAGCGGGATGACGGTTGTCGTTTAGCTATAATTTCCTAAGTTTGCTCACAATCTCTTGACTTGACACATATGTTTTTTTCCCAAATGTTACTATCTTCCTCCTTTTCCTTTCTCAATTTGTGCAACCATTTCCTTAACACTTACTTGTGTGGAAGGAGGATTTTTGCTGACATGAGATTTTGGATCAGATTTTGCTGTTATGTGTTTCGTTGCAGATCTTTTATTTTCTGTTGGAAATGAATGAGATTGTTTTTTCTTCACACCGATATCCGCTTGTGTTGCTGGGGTGGTTTTGCTTTCAGCAAGCCGTACATTAGCATTTCCTTTTACTTGATTTTGCTCAAATTTTTCTTTTAATGCCTTTACTTTACTGCCCATCTCGTGATTAGCTCCTCCTTTCATAGTAGCTGCTGCTACTTTTGGTATCGCCTTACCAGCAGCTTTTTGTGCTGATTTCCTATTGTCTTGATTTTCAGATTTTAGTGGTACTCTTTCAGCTGATTTTTTAAGAATTACTCCTACTACTTTTGGCTCTGTGTTTACTTTTTGGCTTAGATTTTTAGGCTTTGGCGGTACTGCAGGTTTATCTTTGACTACCACTTTCGATTCTTGTCTAACTCCTTGACCAGTAGTAAACATTTTTTTTGGCACTTGCGATGGTTTTGGTGGTACGAGGGATTGAGGTTGTTGTTTCTGCTTACGTTCTCTTTTTGCTTCTATATGTTCTTTAGAAACTGTTGCATAAATTGGCTCTTCTTTGGGCGATTTTGAACTTTGTGAATTTTCTGTTAAAATTTTACTCTTCTTCTCTTGATAATTTGATATGTCTTCATATTCATGCTCTTCATTTAATGAACTTCCATAGCCTAAATCTTCTCTCTGCTCATATAAAGGATTTTCCTTTTGCTTTTTCTCTTGATAATTTGATATGTCTTCATATTCATGCTCTTCATTTAATGAACTTCCATAGCTTAAATCTTCTCTCTGCTCATATAAAGAATTTTCCTTTTGCTTTTTCTCTTGATAATTTGATATATCTTCATATTCATGCTCTTCATTTAATGAACTTCCATAGCCTGAATCTCCTGCTTGTAGCCCATATAAAGGATTTTCTTCTTGCTTTGACGCTGTTCTATCCTCTAAGTTCGCTCCATACAATCTATGTTCCTCCTGATTTTTTTTACTTTGCTCTAAATCTGAAATTTTCTTTAAAACATTTAGGTATTCGAATGTTATTTTTTCAGCAAGACTGGGCAATTTATCACTAGCAAAATTTCTTATATCGTTATCCTGAATTGAAGCATCTTTTCCCAAGATTTTATTAAATGTTTCCTTGAATATTCCAAAAAACCCTGATGGCTTTTTGTTCACCGGTTCTATATAATTATTCAAGTCACTACATATAACAAACTTAGCTACATCTTCTGCCTTATCTGTAAAACTCTCTAATGTCTGGGATAAATCCCTCACTGTTTTATTATATTGTTCACCAGTGTTTTTCAGCTTTATAGCTTCTATCAAGGAGTCGAGATTTTTTTTATAGTTCTCACTTTTAAATGGATCATTCATACTAATTACAGCTCATTATTTGTTAAAATATAGATCTAAAATATTAAGATCTAGTAAATATTACTTTTGTAATTCATGTAGAACTATAGCTATAATAAGTAATACGTCATGCCGCCACGGTATCTCCAGATCCCGCTAACAAGCAGTGAGATGACGATTGTCAGGCTAGCTGTCATTCCAGTGCTCCTTTTTTTGTCATCCGAGCCCCTATGATGTCATCCCAGTGACTATTTCTTTGTCATCCCAGTCTCGGATCCAGCTTCTTTTTTTCTAGATCCCAGTGTCAGCTACTCGGATGACACCCTACTTAACCGTCATACCGCGATTCATTCGCGGTATCTCAAAGCATAGATCCCGCTAACAAGCAGCGGAATACTTGATCTTTACAGGGATGACGGTTGTCGTTTAGCCACAAACATTAAGAAATTTACCAAATGAAAAAAAAGGCAAAAGAAGCCCTGTAGTTGGCTAATTACTTACATTATACTTTCAAGT
>DWUL01000083.1:0-10915 GCA_018249735.1 Luehdorfia japonica | reverse complement strand
CCTTTTCTCTTTTAATATATTTGTTGTGCATTATGAAGTTGTGATTGTTTCTAATACCTGTGCGAACCCTGACCCTCGCTTTCTTAGAAAGAATCCACATGACAATGGCGCCCACGGGTAAAGGTGTTAGAAACAACTAATTCCATAAGTTAGCGTAAGTTTTGTGACAATCATTAATTTTTATTTATAATTTGTATTAGTATAGGATAATTTTGTTAATATTATTTGTTTTTGTTCTTTTGAGTTCCGATCACTGATATTTGTATAGATTGCACACCCGAATTACTTAAAAAAAAAAAAAAAAATTAAAATGGATAAAATTGATGTTTACGATTTATTAAAAGATGAACTTGAATTTGAACTAGCATGTCGCGGCATACAGGGCTTGGAAACTGTAAAAACTATGCGAAAAATTCTTAAACAAATTTTTGATAGGGAAAGGGAAGGCGAATCAAATATAAATGTTGTTGTTCCAACTTGTTGCACAGAAGAGTCTTTGTCACAGATAGAGATTTGTGAAAAAAAATTAAAGTTTTTAGAAGTAGCTTTTGATGAAGATCCTGTAGGCGACATAAAAAAGCGACTGATTTCACGCCTCTGTCACTTGCTTAATCGTGTTAAACTAATTATTCCTTGTGATTCGGATATAGATCGACATTTAAAGTTATGTAAAGACGTTCAAGGTTGTTATGAATTAGTGATCCTAAGAAGCTTAAAGGAAGACGCAGATGAGGAAAGTGATTCGGAACTATCAAAAAAAGATAAAGAAATACTACACCGCAGTCTTGGAGAAGAAGCAATTGAAATACTAACGAATATAGATTTAGAAACAAAACGCAGAGATACAGATTTACCTTTAAATAATGGTTCTAAAGAAAGAAGTGTTATCGATATGCACGAACTCCCAGAAAATATTTCACAAATGTCGATCGTAGAGAATGACTTGAATTTGAGGAAGCTTGTACCAATTAAAGACTGGGGTATTAAGTTTTCTGGTAAAGGGGACGTTAGTATAAATGCATTTCTAGAAAGAATAACGGAACTAAAAGAAGCACGCAATGCTAACAACAATGATTTGTGGAGATATGCGATTGATCTTTTTGAAGGAGAGGCACTTATTTGGTTTAGAGCGAATCGAGAATATGTGAGCAGTTGGCAGGGATTAGTGGATCTTCTTTTAATGACATTCCAAAGACCTTATTATCAAGATGAATTATTAGAAGAAATAAAGAAGAGAACTCAGGGTAAATATGAAAAAATTGCTATCTATTTAGCAGTTATGCAAAACATGTTTAATAGACTCCCGCAGAAAATTACTGATGAACAAAAACTTTCGATCTTGTTAAAAAACATACAGCCTTGCTTTCAAATTGCAGTTTGTAGAGATAGTTTTAAAACTGTTTCAGAATTGACTGCTGTGTTGAGAGTATTGGAACGCACAAAAAGTCACTGTGAAAACTTCCTAGAGCCAACAAATTCTGGCAATACCTTAGAACCGGACTTAGCTTATCAAGGGTACCCTTTTTCGGAAGTTAACGAATTAACTAAAACAACGGAAGCAAGTAGTGGAAAAGGTTTTAGCTCTCAAAATATAAAGTGTTGGAATTGTCGCATTGTTGGTCATACATTCAGGAATTGTAACATTCCGCGTCAGCGGCTATTTTGTTATAAATGTGGGAAATTTGGCCAAACGATAAATAACTGTGTATGTAAAAATACGGGAAACGACAAGCGGGAGGCCATTACCTCTGCCCAATGACCTCCAACATAGCTTCAAATTTAAAGAATGAAGAATGGCAGAATTGGTTGAAGACTGTATCTTATTACTTCGAGACCGGCCAGATATGCAATATCGTATCAAAGCATAAGGATAATCGCTATTATGCTATAGTTAAAATTTTGAATAAGCCCTTCAGTGGATTATTGGACACAGGGGCTACATCTTCTGTAATCTCTAGAAGCTTGACCCGGAAGTTCATGGCCTTGGGATTCTCAAGCCATGAAATACCGCACTTGAGTATTTCTATGGCAGATGGAACTTCTTACAATATTCATTCAGTAATGTATTTGCCCGTACAGTTTATGAAACAGTTTAGAGTCGTAAAGTTTTATATTATGGACATTTTAAAACACGATCTCCTGTTTGGTATAAATTTTTTTGATCATTTTAACCTAACTATCGCGAATACAGAGTCTAACACCAAGAATGTAGGTATTCAAAAATCCGATTCAGGTATAGCAACCATTAATGTAAGTAATTCCGTTAAATCAAGACATGAATTGACAGTGACGCAATCAAAAACTTTAGACTCAGTAGTTGATGACATAAAAAACTCAATAGGCAGAGGTCTGGGAAGAACAAAATTGATAGAGCACCACATTAATACAGAAGAACATATGCCTGTTACTCAAAGGCAATATCCTTTTTCACCTCAAATTATGCGGGAATTAGAAACAGAAGTGGATAATATGTTAGCCAATGATATTATTGAACCATCGTTTAGTTCGTGGCGTTCGCCGATCCTCTTAGTAAAAAAATCATCAGGTTTGAATAGACTATGCTTAGACAGTAGGCAATTAAATAAGATTACAAAGAACGATTCGTATCCATTGCCCAGGGTTACCTCGATATTAGATAGTTTAAAGAATGCTCAATATCTTTCTACACTCGATTTAAAATCTGCGTTTTGGCAGATACCATTAGAATCATCAAGTAAAGAAAAAACTGCTTTTGGGTTACCGGGAAAAGGATTATTTCATTTTAAGGTGATGCCGTTCGGGCTTAAGAATGCAAGTCAGACGCAACAAAGGTTAATGGACAGATTATTTCCGCCAGAGCATGAAGGTAAAATTTTCGCCTATTTGGATGACATTGTGGTATGTAGTAGAACTTTTGAAGATCACGTTGCGTCCTTAACTTGGGTAAAAAAACAACTATCGACAGCAGGGCTTACGGTAAACTTTGAAAAATGTCAATTTGCTAGACCCTCATTAAAGTACTTAGGTTATATTATTGATAAACAGGGCTTGAGAACGGACCCAGAAAAAGTAAGTGCCATTTTAAACTATCCACAACCCAATACTTATACCGAATTAAAGCGCTTTCTAGGGCTTGCTAGTTGGTACCGGCGATTTGTAGAAAACTTCGCTATTGTCGCAACTCCGTTAAATGACCTTATTAAGGGTGTCAAAAAAGGTCAATCGATAAGCTGGAACCCAGAAGCTGAGAAGGCATTCATTAGTCTTAAGACCGCGTTAACATCCACTCCTGTTCTTAACTGTCCTGATTTCAGCTCCGAATTCTTAATACAGTGTGACGCTTCAAGTAAAGGCACTGGCGCCGTATTATTTCAGATGTTTGATGGTATTGAGAGACCGGTTGCATACTCTAGCCGTAAACTGTCTGAAAGAGAAGTGAAGTATTCGACTTCCGAAAGGGAGTTATTAAGCGTGATTCACGCAGTAGAACAATTTCGACCGTACGTAGAAGGTACTCATTTCAAAGTTATTACGGATCACAGTGCCTTGCAATGGCTTTATAAAAATAAAGATCCTCACGGGCGTTTGGCTAGATGGGCAATGCGACTACAGCAATTTGATTTTGAAATAATATATCGAAAGGGGAATGATAATGTTGTACCCGACGCACTTTCGAGAGCCATACCAGATATAGAAATAAATTTAATTGACATAAAATCTACAGACAAGGATACGTGGTATAATTCGATGGAAGGTGCTGTGATCGAAGGCAAAAGCAAGAATGATTGGTTAATTGACAAAGGTATCCTGTGGAAATATCTGAAACTTAAGCAATTCCCAGATGAAAACGATTCGTGGAAAATAGTTGTTCCTGAAAAACTAAGACAACAAGTACTAATAAAGTGCCATGATAATCCAGTAGCGGGACACCTAGGAATAAAAAAAACCATAAATCGTGTTAGACAACATTATTATTGGCCGTCTTTGATAAGAGACGTAAAAAATTATGTACGAAAATGTGATGTTTGTGCTAAACATAAACCTAGTCAGCTCCCTCCGATCGGAAAAATGGGTAAACATAAAGATGTCACAGAACCTTTCCAAATAGTTTCTATGGACTTGATGGGTCCTTTTCCACGATCCAAATTAGGTAATACTATGTTATTAGTCATTTCATGTTGGTTCAGTAAATTTGTACTTTTGTTTCCTTTGAGGAATGGTAAAACATCCACAATTGCTAAAATAATAGAAGAACAGATATTTCTAGTATTTGGAGTGCCGAAAACTATAATTTGTGACAATGGAAAACAATTTATATCCTCCCAATTTAGAGACTTAGTCACAAATTATAACTCTAAAATTTGGTATACACCTTACTACCACCCTCAAGCAAACCCAACAGAGCGTGTTAATAGAGTCATTGGTACAGCTATAGCTTCGTATATTGACGATAATCATAAAGATTGGGATAAGTTCGTACCACATATCGGTCATGCCATTAGGACAGCTATCCATGAGATAACTGGTAAGACTCCTTCGTATCTCTTCTTCGGCCGTGAAACTTCACTGCACAGTAAAATAGATTTTGGTCCAGGAAAGGATGATAATTTAAACATAAATAGAAGTAATTTTGAAAATAACTTGAAACTGCGGGAAGACATATACACCGTAATTTTTAAGTCGTTTCGGAAACGAAGAAAATTAGTACAGTTTTAGTTACAGAAACGATTGGTAGTATCACTTTTTAAATTTTAATAATTATTTTTTTTTGGAAAATTAAAATTAATCGTGTGTTTTTAAAAGAACCGAAAACTCGCTGTAGCTCCCGTCTATAGGTAATTACGATCACTGTCGATAGGTCAATGTCCTTACGAATGCATAAGTGACGAAGTAAAGGCTATCGGAGAAAAAAAGCGTTGAAGATCGTGTATTTTCTGACATTCTTCGACATGGTTAATCTGCCATCTGGCCGGACGTCCCAGATTTTTCAATATTTCCTTTGGATGACACTTAGCATATCTACCAGATGAGACTGGGTGGCAGATTTTCATACGCCGTTTCGTACTTTATAAAATGATTCCAAAAAAGGCCCCATGGGTTCCATGTTGGCACTTAAAACTGAAGAAGTTTGCGAACCACTTCAATTAAAAAAAAATACGTTTAATAAGTACTACTTAAATAATCTACACTAAAAATAATCTATTCGTACCTGGAATAGCCTCTGCCGGACGATACTCATAGCATAACATTATTTACGAAGTTACAAAATAATCTGCGAAATACAGTCCATCTTGCACGACACACGTACACTGCTTTTAAAACTGGCTTCTGGGTTTTATTCACTTAAACACATTCACGATCATAATGCGTAACACCTTACGAATTTAATGTTCAAAGAGAATAAACCTACAGACAAATAGTTCTTGTTAGCAACATCGTATACCTATACCTTTATTAGATATTGTGACCTTAGATAGAATACTCTTTACGACTTAATTTCGTCGCGAAAATTTAAAAACGGATACGGGACCAAATGACTTTAGAGGTAAACTGAAGCACTGTCACTGTCGCCAACACATGATTTTTTCCCCCTTAAAGACATATTCAAAACTCCCTAAACTGAACATTCGTAAAACATAAAGTTAGTGTAGATGTTTGTCTACTATTTAGTTTTATTATGCCAGTTTTTAAATTAAACAAAAAAGTTGTCGATATCGCATAACAGTAAAAATAGTATCAAAATATTCATCAATGGTTATTATTATAATACAATTACCTAGTATTGAATAATAAATAGTTCCATTGGTATAAATCCCAGAAAACAATAATAAAAAATATAATAACAATAATAATCATATCACTGATTGTAATTAAAACATAAATGATAAAATTATTTATTATAAAACCATTTTTTCTTCCCCATTTGGAAGGAAAACCTCTAAGTTGACAACACTAAGCACTGCGACGTAGTAGAGCACTGTCGTACATCCCCCCTCCCCCCGGAACGCTTCTAGGGCTGTGTCGTTTCGGAATTTAATAAAACATGACACAACATTAAGCAAAAATGGTTTTGTGCGATAAAGATTTGTTTCGAAGAACATTTTCTTAAAATTATCTTTTTCGCACGGGCTAACGTAAGCGTAGATGCAGCGCAGTAATTGCAACTGCACATTGGGTGACTCGCTTTACTTAAATATTTCACGAATGTTATCGTATCCGCGTTTTTCAGTTGTCGTAACGGATATATGAGTCGAAAGTAAATGTATTCCTATGTAAGAGCAATAGGCTTGTATTGTATTAATTGTTAATTGTATTTGATAACCAGAGCCATACGGTTGTACGTTTATTCTTATGAATATGAAAGAAGTCAGATGTTAAGCAATGTGATAATGGACGTTATCAAAATTTAAAAAAAATATCATCATCATACCAGCCTATCACTAGTCCACTGTTGAACATAGGCCTCCACCATAGATTTCCACAAGTTTGTAGCTCTCATTATGGAGGGATTTTGCCATAGTTGCCACGCTTGGCAGGCGGGTTGTCAACCGTAGTTTATTTATCAGATGATTCAAAAACATATATGGGACGTTAAAGAGATCAAAAGACAATTTAATATACACTTTGAATTTTTTATTTTCGGCCATAGTTTTCACTTTAATATACCTGACCCAATGAATCTTTTTGCAATATTAATAATAAAAATCAGATTAATAAAAGCAGTAGAGATAAAAATTATTATAGTAATTAATAATCTTGTATGAAACAGCCCTATTTAAAACATTTTCGTTTCACGCGTAGTCCACGATGCTTTTGATGGCGATGCCGCTCCCCGCCATTTTTAACGTAAAATAACAAAATGCATAAAATAGTTAAATAAGTCACTTAGTAACGTGTGAGCTCTGAACTTGTGAAAATTTAACTGTGCTTATGTTAATTTTTCAGTTTTTAATCGTATTTGTTCCTCAATGCACTTTTATTTGTGATCTGATTAAAAATACTTGTGTAAACGGCAAATTGTGATGAAAGGTGATGATGAGATACTGTGAGAATAAATCAAAAAGTGATGAAAGGTGATGTGATACTGTGAGAATAAATTAATTGAAAGAAATCTTGCGAACACCTGTTCGTTTATGTTTAGAACAAAACAGAAAGCAGTTTGCACAGTTACTACAATTCAGGTATGTACTTAACTAAATATTTAATTTTGTTAATTTAATCCCAGTCATTTGTAAATGGTTTATTACAATTTTTAATTACGCCTCAAATATTTAACCAATATTATTACTAAAATTCTACCTAATGTTTTTACCAAATCTCACGGTTTCAATAGCTAGAATATTTGTATTTGATTAAAATAAAATAATTAAATAATATTTTATTATTAACAGTTATCTGAATATTTGGTTTATTTTTGGAGTTTAATTCTTAGGAATCGATTTCATTTAAAGTTAAATGAATAAGTGTATACAGAAATAATCATTAGCGTAAGCGCCATCTTACCAAACTATTTAAAAACTTTTCGTAACATAATAATATACGTATCAGACAAGATCTGTTCTAGAATAAATATTTCAATGTAGGATGAATATAAATATAGGAGTCAATATTTTTTGTATGGGCATTGAGCTCACTGTAAACTTAAACAAAAGTATGTTGTCCAGACATAACTAGTGGCATTAATAGTTATACTTAGTCCAACCAGAATGTTGCCTTATACTGTAACAGTGTCATCTACAAGCGGCTCCGTGAACTAATATTCAAATAGCTATAATATTTAGTTATTAAAATTTTGAAATTTTATAATTTAATAGATTCTTAAAATATTGTTATTTTGTTGATGATATCATGAATGTTTCATTATTTGTTTGTTACAAAGGAATATTTGTTTTACTTTTTACTTTTCACGGATAATTGAACGAAAATGACGTTTTAATAACTCACCATTTAATTTAATTTAGTGCAGTTTTGAAAGTAAGTTTTCTGATTATCTAAAACGAGTAAATGCATAAATGACATTATTGGTACAGACAGTGAAAATTTTATGATAAAAATAATAAGTTAATTAGTATTACGATAAATTAATAGCCGTAACTACTAATTTCTGACATACCTGTGAGGAAACCTGCTTGTCTGAGAATTTTTAGAACATAAAGTTCTGTAAGAGCAGCGAGGCGGTCTATTACCGTCCACAAACAATCTCAGAAGTGCTGAGCAGTGGAACATTTACAGACAGTTACTTTCCTTTTTCAATTATTTAGGCACTTTTTGTTAAGTATTAATCTCGCAATAAAGAAATAGTATAGTAACGATGTTTATTTCCACTTACAACAAAATAAAAACTAGAATGGCCTACAGTTGTTTTGGGTCTCCGTGTTTGGGCATGTACAATTTATATCTATAAAACGCACCTACGATACAGATCCTTGTTTGGGGCGACGTTTTTTAAAATTTTTACGTTATGTTATCAATTCATTTTTATATTAGGTACCTTATTTAGCTTTAATTTTCTTGTTTTAAATACACAATTAGTAATAATATTTACTAACAGTTACCTAAAATTATTCTAAAATGTATTGGTAATAGGCCTTCATTGCAATAAAGTAAAAACTATTTTGTTCGGCTTTTGCGATGTTTGTATTTATCTTTTTTTATTGAAGAAAGTGACAAGACGTGCAATCGGTTCATTTGATGTTTAGTGCAACGCTCATAACAAATGCTGCAATCACAGAAATGTTCCGAGTGACCCTGAACATTTCTGTGAGGCAAACAGTAATGTTCAGGCTACCTTTCTACATTTCAACCTACCTAAAAATTCACTGTTACCTTAGTGTAAAAATGTGAAACTCGTGGTGAATAAATGTGAATCCCTGAGCGCATATTATATGAAGTACTATCTCTATCTCTATCTTTCTATTTAGTGGCTATAAGTTAAAGCTTTCTGCGAGATACAAGATTATTAGATATCCAATGAAAACGCTGTATTTTCTTCGGCTTAGTCACGCCCTCTACTACGCCGCGGCGACTCTAGCGCGTACGCAGAATGTTAGTTACGTCTCACGCCCGGAGAATTACGTTACTCGGTCGCGTATTTCGTAAATAAAATGAGTCGACAGTACGTGTACTCGAACGTGGAGTACCTAGCAATGGTACAACTGTATGCCGTTGCTAATTATAATTTAGAAGAAGCCCGGCGGTTATACGTTCAACCGGAACATTTAAATGCGCTACGCCTTCGGGGGATCACTAATCCTCAACTTCCCTCCACCTCCACCATCTTGGCCGCAACTCAGCGACTACTCGATCATGGTCAGTTTCGTGTTCCCTCTCACGCCCACGGTCGAGGTCGACCGAATTACTCGCCGGAATTGGAGGAGGAAATCTTGGAGTACTTTGAACGTGACCCGCGACGAAGCACAAAAATGGCATCCCGAGCATTTAATGTCAGCCAATATTACGTGTGGAAAACATTAAGTGTTAACGGATTACATCCATATCACTTTCGACGTGCCCATGCCCTTTACGACAGAGATCCCCCGGCTAGAATATCTCTGTGTCAGTGGCTAACCAGTAACGCTGGTGCCAACATATTGTGGACGGATGAATCCTTATTTACGCGTGTAGGTCTTTACAACGTACATAATGAGCACTACTGGGCTTTTTCTAATCCACACCTTGTACGGGAAGACCATCATCAAATTAGATTTAGTCTCAATGTGTGGGCGGGTATCATAAACGACCAAATAATAGGTCCTGTTTTTATTGAAGGTCGTCTAACAGGTGGAACATACCTAGAAATGTTAAAATCTGTCATGGAAAAGTTGTTAGATGACGTACCTTTGGCGTACCTACGAAACTTGTATTACCAACATGATGGCTGTCCCGCCCATTATTCGAGACAAGTTCGTGATTACCTGAACAATCAGTTTGGTGATCACTGGATAGGTCGTGGCGGTCCTGTAGCTTGGCCGGCCAGAAGTCCGGACTTAACGCCCCTGGATTTTTATTTGTGGTCCGAAATCAAAAGACTTGTTTATTCAAGTGAACGCCAAAGTCGTGAGGAGTTACGCAGTGCGATAATAGACGCTTTTAATACAGTGAAAAGTGATAGAGAAATACTAAAAAAACTAAAGACAAATTTGATGAAACGGGCACGTTTGTGTATCGCGGTAGGCGGACTCCACTTTGAGCAGCTACTTCGATACAGGGAAGTGTAAATAAATTTGTAAATATGTAAAAATATAAAATAGTTTAGTAAGTTGATTATTATCGTTGTAAAAAGCTCCAATTTTTTAAGTACGCCAGAAATACGAAGTGTCAAGTTTGTTTAATATGCTTAATGTCATGACAAAAAAAATTGATCAAAACAATAAAGTATTTCCGACGGTCCTAAGCCCGTGTAAAGTATGAAGGGAAAATTGGAGTCACGATTCTTGATCACAAACGCAAATACTGAAATTGTAGGAATATCGTGATAGTGTTGTACGTACTCGTATCATCGCGCGGTGTAAAAGTTTGAATTGACATGAACTATCTGAACAAAACTAAACTTTGGCGCTAAATAAATCAACGTTCTCAGCTATCAGTAAGGAAATAATACAATGATCTCTGACTAAGAACAAGAACGATACTTTTCGCTTACAATTACATCAAATCTGACTTTAGTAGCTGGAGTTCTATGAAGCCCGAGTTATTGTATTCCTCCGAAAATTAAACGTAAATTCATAAAATTAATTCTGAGCACTTTATTAAAATTTGTCGAAATGATGCTTTAACAAACTTAAAACTAGTTGACAAAACTTTATTAATTTTCATTACTATATGAGTATAAAATTGCTATATGTAAGTACAGTACGACTGCGTGGCGTAGTGGTTAGCGTACCTGACTTCTGCGCCACCGGTCCTGGGTTCGATTCCCAGCCGGAGGTAACATTTG
>DWUL01000082.1:0-10936 GCA_018249735.1 Luehdorfia japonica | reverse complement strand
TTCTTTACACTGTATTATCATAGCTATGTATTTGCGTACGTGTGAATATATCTATGTGTGTGTGCATGTGCGTTTTATATAAGTATTAAAAGTGTAATCTGTTTAGTACATTCTTTGTCATCTTTTTGTACCGCCATTGAGTTTTTCTGCTATCCCAAAGGTTGGCTAGCATAGAATGCATATAGCATTAAGTCTGTCTTGTACTTGTACTTGTACCTATACTTTTATGGTCAATAAATATTAAATAAATAAATAAGTAAATAAAATATTAAATGAGATATTTGATAATCTTCTCTCATGATACGGTGTTTTCAGTTGTAAAAAATCATTTAGTTTGTTATCTCTCTAAATAAGTAGTTTCCGATATCACACAATCATCACAAAACCACAATCAGGGGTAAGGGGCAGCCAGCGATAGCCGGTACACTATCACTGACAAAAGTCAACGTTTGTTCATTTGTCCGTTCGTTACGCGTACGCGGTGGAGTTATTGCGTCGAGGGGTCGACAGAGCCTATAAATATGCATGAGCAAACGAAATGTCCATATGCCGTCGCGTTGCCCGCGACTTGGAGTTAAAATTTTTCTTGCATCGACGTGGGAACTCAACGGTTTAACTAAAGTCATTATATTTGTATGTTATAGGGAAAATAACGTCGCAATTATGTCATAGAACGATCAGTTATTTATCTATGTTATTACGGAATATTACAGATATGAGTCATGTGGTCAAACAAAACTCTAATGAATACTTTGAAATAATTAATGTTTGAGCAGAGTAACGTTCTGGTATTCATTGTCAACAATGCTTACTTCACTCAGTTACGACGGACTCTTTTACAACGCAATCACGTTAATCAATACATCATCATCATCATCATCATTTCAGCCTATCACTAGTCCACTGCTGAACATACGCCCCCATAGTAGCACCACAAAATTTTGTAGCTCTATTTTTGGAGGGATTTTGGGAATTAAAAGCTGAAGGTACCCCGGATTAACTATGACATCAGGACGTCTGACACATCAGTCCTTCCGTGATCACGAATGCTGTTAAGAGCTCGGAACGTCGGGTTATAAATAGTTAAAAAATTAAACGCAACAAATTAATCTATTAAACGCCTTACATATGCGTACCGATTGAACAGGATTACTGGGATCTCGAATCCGTTTGTGATCAATCACTGATCTTTCATGATAATGAGATATTAATTATAAAAAATACAAGCTGCACTATCGCTCAACGTGACGTGACAATATGTTTACGATATTTAATTACGCTAAAAAACTTATCGTTGTTTTGAAAAACGTTCCGTGTAACAAAATACGAAAATGTGTAAGAATAATGGCTATAAAAAGGATTTTTTTTTTAAAAAATCATTCTAGTTATAAGTAAGGGTGACAATAGAGCACTCAGTCCAGCTTAAGTTTAATAGTCACCGTGACCGGTTTACCTTCGTTGCATAGGTACGATGTAACAAGAGTATAATAAATAATTGGACAAAATATCAACTTTCGCACAGCTTCCGCAGTGCACAAACAGCCTATAAATAAATAAAAAATACCTTCTCGTTTTTTAAGTAGTTTTTCCATATTACAATGTTTAAAGGAGACTGATGACTCCCCAAAATTGATAACAAACATGAATAAAATAAATAAAATGAGGACGCATTAGCCCCTTGTTATTATTCTCGTGGCATTAAAAGAAATGAATTACATAATATTTAGTTATTTTTGTTATTGCATTAAAATAACATATAGTAACAAAATAACAAGAAAGTTGTGAAATCATTACTACTATTAGCTGAGATACCTCTTGAATGGTAGGTAGATGTGGCTAATGGGATCACTTTCAAACCAAAAAGAGCTTACTTACGGACTGATTAGAAAACTATTTATTTTATCTTTAACATTTTGAATTTATTTTTGATGAAACGTAATCATTATGAAATTTATATAAAATACAAAAGTTATGTCAGATAACTAGACAATATCAATCAAAACTGGATTTTTGGATGTAATCGTTTGTACTCAGCACACATTCTCGTTAACCGGGCAATATTTAGTTTGTACTACTTGCAGGAATATTGAAATTATTGGTTATAGGATGTCTTGGATACTGATACGGGACATTGAAGTTTATACCACTTAGTAGAGTACCACACGCTATATTTCCTGATAAAAGTTTTTTTATATACACACATACATCGAGTCACGCCTCTTTCCCATAGGGGTCGGCAGAGACCACATCTTTCAACTTGCTACGATCCTGAAACTCATCTTTCGCTTCTTCTACTTTCATTAATGTCTTCATACAAGCTTGTCGGTTGCTTTTTACGCGGTAATTGTTGATAGTTCAATAATAGTTTTTTAAAACATATTATATCTACTATAAGACGTTGATTACCATGTGACATAATTTTGAAGTACTTCAGACAGAGATCATAAGTAAGTGGTACGGTGGGAAATACCAGACGAATGAAATGAAAGGTGTCTAGTGAACGACCTTTGTGTACTCTCAATGCGCTGTGAATAGGTCACACAATGGTGACTCCAGACTACAGATGCGAACTCAAGTTAGCTTCAAACCAGTGCGTTAAATAGGCCTATTTAATTCTTGAGAACTTTTATCTGTATTTCTTTTTAATAAATCCAAGCTACTTCGCAGCCTTCTCCACTGTTGCTTCAATGTGTAAATTAAATTTTAGTTAATTGTCTATAATAATAGTCCGTGTGGTGGCGGCTTAAGAGAATCTACCACCCCATCTCATCCTGTGGGTGTCGTAAAAGTCGACAGAGGGAAAATAAAAACCAGGAGATGGGCAGCAGCAGAAAATCTGAATAAATAAACTGTGGTTGCCAACCCGCCTGCCAAGCGTGGCAACTACGGCAAAATCCCTAAAAGAATGAGAGCTACAAAAGCTTTTGTGGCAATCTGTGGGGGAGGCCTATGTTCAGCAGTGGACTAACGACGAACGAACGAAGCACTGACCTTATTTAGTACTTAACGGCGGTCCCACCTCATTTTCATCGTATTTTCTGTCACTTTACTACAATTTCTAATAAATGTTACAATAAAATTGTGTCGCGTTCTTATGGCCACTCTTATCTACATGTGTTATTTCTTTGGCGAAAGCAAAACAGCAGCGGTATTCCAATTTGATATGTAAATTTTACAATTTAAAAATACCAAAACTTTTATTTTTATTTATATATATTTATTCTTATGAGAGTTGGCCGTACCGGATATAATGCGGGATGAATTACTCATTGTTCTTAAAGTCCATTTTTCATCATTCTCAAGAACAGTTCTTTATTTTCTAAACGAACAAATCACACACTTTTTTATTTTAGCAATTAATGCACGATAGCCTTTTTTCCTCATTTATCTTTTCGCGAAACAGTGGTTTTCTTAATTTTTCTTATTACTCAGTGATTGTGCAAAATACAAGTGTGGTTGATATTTATAGTAAGTCTGCTACTTTATTATAAGCGACCAGAAGTGAATTTAAATAAATAAAAATAACACAACATAAATCTTATAATTCTTTCAAGTTTATCAAAATCAATTATTGAAATAAAACTCGTAAGCTAGTCCTAGCGCGTCCGTATGCTCCGACCGTCCAAGCCAAAGTGCCAAAGTGTTCGATGCGCCGCGCCGACCCGGTGAACAGCTCCCCTCCAGACGCCTCACATAACTAAGTGGCGTGATGGTGACGTCACCGTAGGCCACGACACCTGCTTCGCAGCTGTTATGTTACATTATATTAATAATAATAATTGTTTATCCCAGCCCCGGGCTACAATTCAAGGTGGCGCCAAATTGTTGAAGACTGAGTTTTTTTGAATTCTTTAACCTCAAATGCGTCAATGAAAAGTTCTTGCCCAATTCAGAAAATCGTAGATCCTAGGCTGGCTCTTTCGCAAAGGTGTAGGTAAAGGTCACTTGGCCAACAATACCAACAAAGTACAATTCAATTGCTAACAAGAACATTACATACACAGATGTTCATCAGCTAAGAATTATTTGATTTTATGGGTAATTTAAAAATTATCTTTGGTATCACAATTTAAGAAACAGTGAAACTAAATTTACTAGATCTAGAACAGTCCGTTCTCCCATGACCATGGGTGCTGTAAAGCGCTCGAAACTTCGGGTTCGGTAGTGGGCCGCAAAATCTAGTTTTATTTAAATGTTAGTATTCGCGTAAATATAAGAAATCATTAAGGAAAAGTAATCCATAAATGTTCTGTACTGTCCGATGATGACTGTAGTTGTAATATCTGGGTTATTGCTATAGAGGCACTCACTCCTCCCAACATACCCGCACCCGATGTAAACGGTTTTATTTAGCTCGACCCGTACGGAATGTATTTGTTTATTTATTTGGGTCAAAATTAGAAATTGAAATTTAAGCACCTTCCCGTTGTCAGATTGATCTGAAATTTGGTACACACATTTAATTTAGATGACAATACAATATAATAAAATCAATAACATTATAAATCTAAGATGGCCGCCGATACAAAATGGCGGATTACATATTTTTCCTTAACCCCCTCAATATGGGTATCAAATGAAAGGGCTACACTAGTAAAACACGATGATTATGTCAAAATTTAAAATTCAAGATGGACGCCGTTCCAATATGGCGGACTAGGTACATATTTTTCCACAACCACCACAATATGGGTATCAAATAATAGGACTACACTAGCAGAATACTGTCATTATGTCAAAATTTCAAACTCAAGATGGACGCTGTTACAAAATGGCGTATTAGGTGGGGGCATGATTAGTCGTGTCGAGAACAGTTGCGTCCAAGATTGTGTGACGTTAGAGGGGCAGATAAAAAAAAATAGGTAATTAGATACCTCGATAGTAAGCGGTAGCTATGACACCCAAGTTAAGGTAATAGGTTAAAACGTGCCGAGGACTGTATGGCATTAGGGTGGATAAAAATGTAATGTCGTAAGCGCTTCCCCCTCAAGATTGGGCGCATCTTGTTGTATATTAAGCCTTGCCCCTTTGCTGGACCTCTGGGGGGGCGGGGGGAGGGGTCGACCGTCAAAATGCCCCTTAATCGTGGGAACAACATGGTAACAATAAATAAAAAAGCAAACAAAAATAAAAACGAAACTGCTACACAACGAAAAAGAAGGCTCGAAAAGGCAAAAGAAAAGTATAGAACGAAACGTGCAAAGGAAAGTGAAAATGAAACCCATAGTCGACTACAGAAACGAAGAGAACGGTTAGCAACAGAAACACCTGAGCAACATGATACCAGGTTAATAGGACAACGTGAGAGACAAAGGCAGCTGGTAGAGTCAGAAACACCTGAGCGTCATGAGTGCAGGCTAGCATCACAACGTGACAGACGAAGAGAGCTAATAGCGTCAGAAACACCCGAGCGTCATGAGTCCAGGCTAGCATCACAACGTGACAGACAAAGAGAGTTGTTAGCATCAGAAACATCTGAGCGTCATGAGTCTAGGCTAGCATCACAACGTGACAGACGAAGAGAGCTAATAGCGTCAGAAACACTTGAGCGTCATGAGTCCAGGCTAAGATTACAACGTAACAGACAAAGAGAGCTATTAGCGTCAGAAACACCTGAGCAACATGAGGCCAGGTTAACAGCACGGCGTGAGAGACGAAAGGAGTTAGAAGCTTCAGAAACACCTGAGCAACGCCACGACAGGTTAAATAACCAACGTGAGCGTGCACAGCAACGCAGAGCTGAAAATCATGTACAAGCGTTTGAAAATGCTATTAACACATCGTGTATTCACGTTTGTGACATCTGCACGAAGCATTGTTATCCTAACCAAATTCATACTGTACGTTACAGCACAGCTGCATTAGGATATCTACCTGCAGAACTGTCTTCAAAAACAACATTACTTTTATGTTCGCGCTGCCAAACACATGTAACCAGTAATAAAACAATAGCACCATCAAAGGCGTACTGGAATAATCTGGATCCAGGTACAATACCAGATGAGATTCAAGCGCTGACGCAAGCAGAGCAGCGATTGCTGTGTAGAATCATCCCGTTTGTTAAAATCGTAAAATTTACTGGGCTATACGGGCAGTACGGTTTCCGCGGACAAGCAGTGTTGTTTGCCCAAGATATCTTTGAGGTCAGTGAAAAATTACCTAATATGCTTCCAAGATCTTCCAGCCAGGTGGGTATCGTTGTAGTTACAGAACGTTTGGAGAATTTGAACATCACAAGAGAATTCACAATATCTCGCGAAAAAGTCTACAGCGCTTTAAGATGGTTAACTAGAAATAACCCGCTTTATAGAGATGTTCGCATTGACGAAAATGTCCAGATTAGTGAACAAGACTTAATACGACTTAGTGTGCCAGATATACCTGAAAACGGTGAACCTGAAAGAATTGAAATTCCAAATGTATTCATTAGTATTAATGACGTTGCTAGAATTATTCGGGCTTCATGGCATCAAGGTGACCACAGCGTTTTCACTTCGGGATTTGCCGGCGTGCAATGTAGTGCAATGTCATTAGCAAATATTGTAAGGGCTGCCATTCTCAACCCTAGTCGATGGGACGTTAATATTTTGAATGCTAACATGCTAGAGGGAGACTCCCTATATTGCCAAATTCGTGCTCTACTACCGTTAAATGAACTAGATCAAACAGTTATTTAGAGATACGTAATTTTCATGTCGTCAAAGAAAACGTACAAATGTATGGGAAGCGATTTTCTATAGACTACGATGAAGACACTTTTTGGAAGTCTTCAAGACACTATCAATACTAACAATATTGGAATGACTTTAATCTCAGCTTTAACACAATTATTTGACGGCTATTTTTCGGGGATATTGACAGCTTCTAGTAAATCTGTCAGCGTATTTCACTATGAGGATAAATACTATTTCGCAGACTCCCACTCGTGTGGCCCTAAAGGCTCACCAACAGCTGCAAGTGGCAGATCCTGCGTAATAGAGTGCGACAACGTGCAAGAACTTGCCGTATCTGTAAAAGATGCCTTGGGGCGCGTAATATCGCCTACATTCTAACACGTGTAGACGTACACTTCAGGGAAAATGTCATCTCTCATCAGTCGGTGCAAGTACAACGACAACTCTCGAATCCGATATCTGTAACTGTTCCTATACAAACATCAGTAGCTGTCCCTATACAAACATCTGTAATGTTGCCGATCGATAGCGCCCAACCCGATGTCGAAGATGAGCTAGAGGTGTCAGAAAATGTAAACGAGATTAAAAGAAAAACAAATAATAACATTGTCAATGAAGGCCATGAGTTAAAGGCAGAAGAATTCGCGTGGTATCAATTATTCCCATATGGCAGAAACGGCTTGAAAGAACAAAGACCAGTAAATATAAGTCCTTTGGATTACTATCAATTTCGAATTCTAGGTGCCGATAGTCGGTTTCAGCGCAACGATTACCTATTCTACGCACTTTCTATGTTTGAGTACTATCGGGTTAAGTCAACCATTGCAGCATGTGCTAGAAAAGTGGAAGGCGAAAATGGCAATCGAATAGAAGACCTACACTTGTACTTAAAAAATCTCAGAGGTTCCGCAGCTTATTGGCGTAGTGCTCTCAGTGACCTAATTGCACAAATAAGATGTTTAGGGCCTCCAAACTATTTTGTGACATTAAGCTGCAACGATTTGCACTGGAAAGATATGAAAAAAGTGCTCCTGATGACCGACGGAAGGCAACACATTGATCCGGATGATATAGATATTTACGAAACTCAACGGCTCATTGAGATGTATCCCGTTGTTGTGAGTAGGCACTTCATGATACGTGTCAATGCTCTGATGCAGTTCCTTAAAATCGATGTAGAAGTATTTGGCGGTAATGTTAGAGACCACTGGTGGAGAGTAGAGTTCCAAAATAGAGGAAGTCCTCATCTTCATATGGTTATTTGGGTAGAAGACCACCCATCTGTGGAGTCACCTGAAGGAATTGCTCGTATTGATTCAGTATGTAGCACAGCCACACCACCTGAAAATTTAGAACTATACGAATTGGTTAAAAAATGTCAAATACATCGTCACACTAATACCTGTACGAAAAATAACAATACAAATACACTATGTCGGTTCAACTTTCCTCGCTCGGAATGTACAGAAACTCATATTATTGATCCCTCATCGAACGAATTTATATATAATGGTAGTCGCATTTGCGTTCTCAAAAGAAAAAGCGAAGATTGTTGCGTAAATAATTATAGTCCTGCTTTGCTGAAAATGTGGAAAGCCAATATGGACATCCAACCCTGTGGCACTAATGAGTCCATTGCGTATTACATCGCAAAATACGTGTCAAAATCGGAGCCTACGAATCTGGATGGTGAAGTCACTAGAGCTATCCAGCAAATTAGGAGAGAAGAATCCGATGTTTCACGTAAGCTTTTTAAAATATGCATGCGCATACTGAAAGAACGACAGGTTTCATCTTGCGAATGCGTTTTCAGACTTTGTCATTTAAATATGCGTGACAGCTCGAGAAAAACAGTCTTCCTCAATACCCGCAAACAGGAGCAACGTTATAAAGTGTTGAAGTTTACTGAAGGCGGTCAAGCAGCTGGTTATTGTGCGAATATGTTTGAACGATATGAAAAGCGACCAACTGAGCATCCCGACTATAATTTCCACAACATGTGTCTAATAGAGTTTGCGATGTTGTTTGAGCCGCACTACGCAAAATCACCAGCAATCAACGAAGAAAGCATCGATACAGATGCGTTTGCGCGTGAGCAAACATTAAGAAAGCGACTTATTACACTAACAAACAACACAAAAATGACCATCAGAAACAGGCCAGCTGTAATACGGGTTCCTAACTTTGTTGCAACCTCTGATCCCGAGTCTTATTATTACAGTTTGTTGCTCCAGTATACGCCCTACCGTAATGAGAGAGAACTGATGGGAGAATACAACAGCGCCAGAGACGCATTTCTCGCCAATGAACAGAGGTTAAGAGAAACCAATGCTTATTTGTGTCTCTATCGCGAACGTGACAGGCAACTTGAAAACGCGTTCAATCAAGTACACGCGTTTCAGATATTGGAGCAGGAAGAGCCGATGGAACTAGACTGTGAAGAAGATGTTCCATATCTGCCAATGAACGATAACCAATTCATACTAACGAAGCAGTCTATGAATGCTGGACAGAAAGAAATTTTCACGATGGTAACTCAGTCCATAGAAAATCAAATAGTGGGTGCCGAAGAACGCTTAAAAATATTCTTTACAGGTGGGGCTGGTGTCGGAAAGACGTTTCTACTAAATTTATTACGAGACCAAATTAACAGGTGCTATGCGAAGGACGCGGTAAAAGTATGCGCACTGACGGGAGTTGCAGCACGGTTGATAAATGGAGCTACTATACATAGTACCTTAAAGTTGCCAGTACAGAAGGATGGACGAATAACTGGTATGTCACCCTTGTCCGGAAACTATTTGCGAATAATGAGACAGCAGTGGAGGCAGACAGAGTTTCTCATTATCGACGAAATTTCAATGGTATCCTATCAAATGCTATGTATGATTGACGCCCGATTAAGACAAGTTAAGAATCAAGAAGACGAGTTCTTTGGAGGCATAAACATTTTACTTTTTGGAGATCTGTTACAACTGCCTCCAATCAAACGCTCCGGAGCTCCTGTTTTCAAACAACCCGACCATCTCCAACCAGCCACGCATCTATGGCGTTTGTTCACGCTCTGTGAGCTGACGGAGAATATGCGTCAGCAAGGGGACCATACTTTTATTGACATATTAAATGCTTTGAGAATAGGTGAGCTAACCGCTAACCATTTTAGTATTTTGATGCAAAGAGTTATTCAAAACCCAAGTGATGAGTTTGCAACAGACAAAGCGTTAAGGGTATACCCCACTAATCAGCAAGTAAACAATCACAACGCTGCGGTTTTAAATCTGTTCCGAAGCAAGGGATCTCGAATTTATACCATAAAAGCACAGGATCAAATAATTGACGCCACACGAAATACAGATAATCTAAATTTAGCAAATATAATACCAACAGATATAAATAAGACTGGAGGCTTACCATCAGTACTTGAAATATTTGTAGGTGCAAAAGTAATGTTGCGGTCCAACATTGACGTTACAAAAGGATTGGTAAATGGCGTTATAGGCCACATTACAGAAATTGTTTGGCCTCAGTTCCGTCGAACCCAAATGTACGAAACAGATATACCATCAGTTCAAATTGACTTTGGCAGAGACGGCATGCACGTTATTTACCCTAAAGCCATACAGTTTCCAGCAAAATTCAATTATGGTACGGCTGAAAGAAGGATGTTGCCCTTAGTTTTGTCATGGGCATCCACCGTCCATAAAATGCAGGGCAGCACCGTCGACCATGCAGTAGTATATTTGGGCACAAAATTGTTTGAGAAAGGACAAGCATGCGTGGCTCTAAGTCGAGTCAAGTCTCTGGAAGGGCTATGTATTGAGGAATTAGATTGTACTAAATTATCAGGTAAGAAACAATGTAATAATGATGCACTGAATGAATTAAATAGAATGAGGAATATTCGGTAGGCAATTTCACTAAATACTAAAAACAAGAAAATAAAAATCGGTAAAAAAACTTTTAAGTTAAACGGTTTTATTTTATGTGCACTGAAAACTACAAAATAAATAAATAGTTACTTACCTATCAACCTACGTCGGTGATCTCGGTCATTAATATCTCTGATGGTAGTGGTTGTCATAACATGAACCATGTCAGCGGCCGAAAGGCAGTTCATAACTAACTCCAGGGTTTGCTTGGTAGGTAAACTAAGCAGCCCACACTATAAGAAGTAGGTATTTTGACCTTCTAGTTCAGAAATATTTTAGTACTAGGCAGAATAGCTTTTAGGCATATTAGACTAAAATAAAAACGTGGGGCCC
>DWUL01000081.1:0-10969 GCA_018249735.1 Luehdorfia japonica | reverse complement strand
GCCCTGTGCTGTTCTGGCAGATATCATTATGATAGTCTAAAAATTGCATTTATCTATAGTAATTTTAACTGACCTTAAACAAAAAATGTACAGTTTACACCCTTACATCTTACAATAGTTTATAAACGATTAATTTAACTTTTAATAGGAGTTTAGAGCACGTATTAAATTTATAGGTGAGGTAAACGATAGAGTATATAGTCCACTCAATGGTTAGTGACTGAAGCCAATAAATAATACACACATATAAACTATTTCTCCTAGCCATTATTCTAATACAATAACAGTAGACTTGTGTTTTATACAGGGCACTGGCTTTCAGACGAATGCAGGTTTTTTGTTGTGGTTTGTTGTGGTATAATTTATCGGGTTTAAAGGTCCAGCTTTGTAAAGGTTAGTTAGTTTATACTGGGCTTCGGTTAAAGCTGCCTGTTTAAAAGTTATTCTTTGGACTTTTCACACGAAAGCACATTCAAGTTATCTAATTGTAATTTTGCTACGGATCTAAAGATGTGGTCACGTTTTACTAACATAAGTTTGAAAAGTATTAGCATATTGATTAGCTGGTTAGGAACTTAGTGAAAGTTTGCCGTTTACTTAGATGAAATAAATGGCATTGGACTAAGGACGGACCAACTATATTTATATAGTTCTGTATGTTCATGAATATAAGGCAGATGTAATACAGAATTGGTACTCTATCTTTTCCAAGTTTTATATCAATATAGTCAAAAAAATGAAGAGATTTTGAAAGTGTTAAAGTTATTTTAACTTGTTTTACCGGTGGTAAGATTCCTGTGAAGGAATCCGTCTAGGTACTTACCAATGCAGGGTCATTACTGTGTTTAGGTCCGAAGGGCACTGAGAGCTAGCCTAATGACTGGGTATATAATTTAAGAACTGATGCCTCAAGGTAACGAACGCGAGGTCTGTGTACAGATTTCCCCGGAGAGTACGTGGAGTCAGGCGACGGCGCGCGACAGTGTCCGCGCGCGCGCTCCCAGTCCGCCGCCTCGTGGGCCGCGCCAGCCAGGTCAGAGCCCCGCGGCCTCGCCCACGCACACACGCACCACACCCACCCGCACCTGCACGCACACGCACACGCACCCGCGCACTGCCACGCGCCCTGCCGCCGCCTCGCCGGGCCCTAGCCGCGACCGCCTCGACTACGAGCTCTCGCAGTCCAACATGTACTCGGCGTGTCCGTCGCCGCGCTCCAGCCGCTCCGGCTCGCTGCTGCTGGCCGACGAGGAGGAGCCGGGCCCGCGCCGCGTGTGGCGCCGCAGCGCCAGCTGCCGAAATCTGCGCGACTTCAGCTTCGACGAGGCGGGCCGTGCCAAGCGCCGCGCCGAGCGAGACACGCGCAGCCTGCTCGCCGACCTGCACACCCGCAGCGCCGCGCCCGAGCGCCGCGTGGACTCGCCCGTTACGCGCTACGACGACGCGCGCACCCTCGCTTTCATCCTCGCCAACCGCGGCTCCATCGAGTCGCAGCGCGAGATGATCGGCCGCACCTACTCCTCTAGCTTCCCCGGCGCCGTCAGCGAACCGCGCCTGGATCTGCCCACGTTCGTTCGTAGCGGCTCCCAGGACGACATCTCCCACGACAGCTACGAGCTCATCGAGCGCTCCGATGACGAGTACTCCGAGCGCCCCAAGTACGCTCGCGTCCGTGCCCGTTCTTCCGTCGTTCACACTCGTTCTTGCTCGTTGGATTCCGGTAACGACTTGCCGTCCGACGATGACCAATCGCTTTCGCATTTGTCTGAGTGTGATGCCCAGGAACCGATTAATATTGTAGGTGTAAAATATAAAAGCGACAACGACATACCCCTTGATCCGTTTCTTATTGACGATCCGCGAATACTTCCTCGCGAAAAACTGTCCGTTAGGTCTGATGGTAGCTTCTATAAAGAGATTAAACGTGCACTCGGTTCCCGGACTTCTAGCCAAGAGTCGAAAAGTGATATATACGAAAAAATATCTAAAAGTAGTGCTGAATCCAGCAAAAAATCGCGAGATAGTGTTTATCATACTGATAGTAAAAAATCACGCGAAACTTTAAAAAGCAAAAGCTCCGACAGGTCTGGTTCTAGAACTTCGAGTCAGGATTCGAAGTCAGATTATTACGACTGTAAAAAGAATATATACGAAGCTGAAGACTTGAACTTGAGACGCCGTAGCGTGACAAGTGTACATAATACTTATATTGATCCTTTCGAGACGATTTCTCCTTCCTCGAGTGCAGATTCTGGTAAGGAATTCTTTGATACGCAATCAACTTTCATAGGAATGGAAAAACCAGAATATAGGGAAAAAACTTTGTTCGATAAGTCTCATGAGGATTTGATAGCTAACCTCGCGAATTCGCCGAATTATTACCATATCCCTACCCCGTATTCTACATTTCCTAGTAATAGTAAGCACAAAGACCAAAGTCCGATGCACTCTGCTAGTTTACAAAATGTCGAGCTAGACCAATATGCACAATATTCTGACTCAAGTCCGCAAAAGAAATCTGACGAATTGTCTACTGAAGAAGAGGATATTATGCATAGTCACGTAACGCACATTTGGCCTGAAAAGATAGCTGGTCTGGAAACAGAGATCGATAATAGGGCTGCTAAAATATATAGTTATCAACGTCGCCGGTCCTCAGACACTGTGTTTAGCTTTGACAAAGAGAAGATTGAATCTTTGACACGATCTATTAGTAAGGAAAATAATACTTCGCATCTCGTAAAGGAATCTTCAAACGAGTCTGATGTAAACGTCCGTATTTTACCTGCAATGGACAGTATCGAATATGCTAAAAATAAAGCTAAAGCGGCAGCAATGCAATCTGGTACGTCGTCTATATTGCAGTCAGAGTTTGATAAGAATATGCGTGGAAAGATACATACACACGTCGTTAGGAAAGAAAATTTAAAAGAGGAGCTAATGGCTAAGACGCATTTTGATGAATACAATCCTAAACTAATTTTAGAGACTAGTTCCAGTAGTCGTTTAGCGGATACTGTAGTACCGTATACGCATCCTACTGTCGAAAGGACTAAAAGCGATCCTAACAGCTTAGCAAACAGGCCCCGATTTAGTAGTGTTAATTCTCGTCGACACGTTCTGATGCATCAAAAATCTATTGACTTAACTCCTGCCGAATCTAGCGACGAAGATTACATATTTCGTCAAATACCTAGTGCTCCTCCTATCGCAACCAAAAGATCTCACTTTGAATTGCCATCTGTACATTCTGATCATGTGCGGTCTCCTTTCGATTTGCCAAAGAATTATTTCAAAGAATTTGACGCTTTTAAAGCGGGATTTAATGAAAATAAGAAGGTAGATGATGGGTATGATATACCATATGTTTTACATAAGAGGCATGTTATGAACGGAACTGCACCTTCTCCAGTAACTGATAAGAGACAGCCGCCAGATATTATAACATTAACTCCACAAAATGGGCGGCATATTGTTAGTGCCCACCCAAGATGTAAATACCATGATCATCCAAAGTCACCTAGGTCACCAAAATCACCAAAATCACCAAAATCTCCAAAATCGCCCAAATCACCCAAGTCCCCTAAGTCGCCAAAATCGCCAAAGTCACCAAGGACCAGCATTCAAACTGATCATAGTTCAAAGTTCTTGGAAGTGGAAAATCGTGATTTCTTGTTTACACAAAATATAGATCTGTCAAAGATTGATCCAGTTACTTTAGAAGTAGATAAAAGTGGCCAATTACAGCATGTACCCAGTCCAAAGCGTGATATAAGCAAAAAATTGGATCCAGTTTTACTTGAGACACTGAACTCTAAATTGAGCCAAATTGAAAGTGATTCTGCGACAAGTTCAAAAACTGATAGTATACAACAGGAACCTCAATACCCACATGATATCAAGTTTGCAATTAATGGGCGAAATGTACAACAGCCACCTATCTGTAAAGATCCTAAGCCGTTAACAGCGGCAGAAAAATTACGAGCAGATATTAAATCTAAATCGGAAAAATTACCCTCAAAGCGAGCTGCCAAGGGTCGAGGCACAGTCAAAAAGGGCGTGGGTGGTAAGATAAAACCTAAAAATAATAGCAAAATCCGAATCACTTCGTTTTCCTCTGATGACGAAAGTGTCGACTCTGATGATGTTTTCGGTACCACAGAAGCTGCTCCCAAATTAGAATTTTCACCTCCTCAATCGCGCAAAGAATTGGAGCCTATTTTACAGCTCGAGTACGATAAAATAACCTCAGGGGCTTGGCATAGAGGACAAACCATGAGCTCAACCGAAATCGAGGGCTCGCCGCCTCAATGCAGAAAATTAGCAGAGCTTGAAGCAAAATATAATCCCCAAATTCTTGATGGCACCATCGGAAACGCTACTGAATTGAGACGCATTTCTGAACGTTCGATTTCTATACCTAGTTCTGAAGACGATGTCGTAATGAAAATTCCTGAAGTAAAGCAAGAGTTGAGTAAAGACAGTTCAACTTGGGAATATAATGAAAATATTCCTTCACCGATTCTGGAGAGCACTGAATTTCTTAAATCTGATGAAGAACATTTAGCTGACATGGAAATACAGAAGGTTACTGGTATTCGAACTCAATCTGAAGAAAAAAATGAAATGGCTCAACCTGGCAAAAAGGATTCCACTAAGTTGGACGTAAAGAAAAGTTTACGTGACGAATTAATTTCACCCATGTTACGCAAAGCAGGAGGTACTCCGATTCTTTTTGCGCATGCTAGATTAAATTTGTCAGAAGGATCTGTGTTCTCTCTCCAACGTCAGAAGGCTACACAAGATTCACCAACAGCTAGTCGAAGAGCAAAAAGTTTAGATACCCCTGTTATACAACTACATCGATTACCACCTATGAATGCATTTTCTTCAAAAGATGATACTGTGGAAGATGTTAATGAAGAAGGGGTCGTCCTAGAAGAAAAGCCACTTCTTGATGATAAATCAAAATTAAGTGGTGCTAAAAAGGACACCATTGGGAAAATTGAAGAAGTCGAAGAAGAACACTCTGGTGAATCTCCTCCTGAAATAAAATCGGTGGTAATCGATAGTGAAGAATTAAAACTTCTAGAAGACCTCGTAGAGCAAAGACGCCCTCGTTCTTTTAAACGACGCCATGACTTAACTAAAATAATATCTCAGGCTAAGTCTCCGTCGCGGTCACCGATTAATAGATCGCCACTATCTCGATCTCCGATATCGAAATCCCCATCAAGATCGCCAACCTCGTCGTTAAATTCTCCTAGAGGCAGCATTAGGAAATTATCAGATTTGAGTGAAGATCAAATTGTCCCTGATATAGAAAGAATTAAACGTAAAGAGAAAAAAAAACTGACTTTAAAAACGAAACCAGAAGATAAACAGAAAATAAGCAGTAAACTTAACAAAGGCGGTTCCCTAGATACTAATGCAACTAAAGTAAAAGCATTACAAACACAAAAATCATTGCCATCGTCATTGAAAGAGCGTCCAGACTTCTTGACCGTGCCGCCTTTAGATATTGCGCGAGCTAAAAGCCAGGAGCTCGATCAAATATCTAAGAAAGTTTCTAAAGAAAAATCAAAATCACTTGAAAAAATGGAAGTAAAACGCGGCAGTAAAGAAAAGGAAAGGACTAAATCGCAAGAGGAAAGTGACTCGGAAATTGCAAAGCGTAAAGAAAAACAGCAGATGTTATTTGAAGCTGCTTTAAAACAAACTAAAACTCTCATCAGTCCAGTGAAAGATACAATGCCACCGTTTCCAGCACCCGAAGATAAGATATTGGTTAAAACAGAAGGTGATAAGATTATTATTGAAACTAAGATAAATAGTAAAGTGGAAGATCATGTATTTATAGCAAAATCTCCTAAAAAGCTGGATAATAAATTAGGTGGCAAAATAAGCAGAAGTTTTGAGGACCAAAAGTCTAATAAAAATAGTAATGGCAATTTAAATAAAAGCATGGATGGTAAATCTAGCCAATCATTGGAAGACAAGTTTGACGATCTCGCAGCACTCCAGAAATCACCAAAGACTTTATCAAAGAAACAAGAAATGAAGCAGCAAATTGAGGGCAAAGTAGTATATCAAAAAGTACACCCGAGTGTAAAATCTAAGAGTTTAGATAGAAAAGTAGACACGTATCTTGATTGTAAGGCGAAATCAAAAAGTTTAGACAGAAATTATGTTACTCCATCATCACCAGCCATAGAGGACACAGTTGATAAACATTTTAAACAAGAAGTGGTAACTGTGGATGTTCATCCAAGTGTTAAAGAATCTGAAACAACTGTCAAGGAACAGCAAATGAAAGATGTTTCTCCTTCTCATAGTTATAAAGAGAAGACCGAAGATGATTCCTCAATTGAATGGATGACTAGTTCTCAGCACACAGTTATTGAAAATGATACTCAGACTATTATTATGGAAAGAAGAAAAATTGACATCTATAATAAACAAAGACAAACAGAAATTCAAGAGAGTAAGAGTAACCAGGATATTCCCAACCTACTTGAAGATAAAAAACAGGAAATTAAGCGTTTAACCAGCGAGGAAGAGTCATTGACAGAAGTAAGTGAACTTAAAGTTTCTGATGAGAGTAATATGTTAGGTCTCTCTTTACCATACATAGATGCTGATAGTTCATCTGACCAAGACCAAGTTTCGAAAAAAGAGAAGATCAAACTTCATCGTGGTAAAAGTGATGACACAGGATCGTGGATAACTACTGATAATGAGGAGTACACGGCAGACACAGAATTACCGCTCTCGGATACCAGCAATAGAACAAGCAAGAGTAAAAAAACTCTGGACCCACAAAGTACTTTTGAAGAATCATCTGCTAGCTTAGTAGAATTTTTGAAACATGAATCTATGTCACAGTTGGTTTCAGAAACTGAAACCGATCGGGACGTAAAGGTCAACAAGGGGCCTTCCAAGTCTATGGATTTAACACTTAAATTTAAAAATAAAAATAAAATAATAGTTACCCCGCCGCAAGAAAACAGCCCAACGATTGAAAATTTGCCAGTTATTGACACCAGTGCTCATAGGTCTATTCAAAAGTCAGAATCCGGTGAACAGACTGGTAGTTCAGGAAGTGCTAATGATATATCGCCGACAGAGCAGAAAAATGATCATAAAACTTTATTGACAGCTAAGTCTAGACGAAGTGAACTGCTGAAACTAAGCGCAGAACGGTCACGCAGCTCCGAGTCGACTTCTTGGACAAGTATTGAAAAGGATGTAAGTCCGTCAAGTGCAATTAAAGGAAGTTCAATTGATGATGAGTCAAGTGTGAGTTGTTCGATTGCTAGACCATTAGGTATTTCACAAGATATTGAAAAATTGAACAAAAAGGACAGAGAGTGCCTTGAAGAGCTTAAGCAGGCTATGGAATATGGCGAAGAACATTTGGTAACACACCATACGTTATCTAGTGAACATTCAAAGTCTAATTCAAAATCACCTTCTCCGATTCCAGAGTTAGGTCGCATTGAAAGTCCTCGCAGTCCGTCTAAATTAGGCATAAGAAAGTCACCTACTCCAACTTTAGAAAAACAAGGTCAGGTTGACTCCCTCAAAGCACCTACAGATTCTGAATCAAGCTCTGAAAGTATAGATCGAACAGTTGAACAACTTTCAAAACCAAATGTGAGAAAAAGTGGATTAGAAAAAATAGGAAAATGTGTAATTGAAGAATCAGAGTCCAGTCAGTCTGCAGCTTCTAAAGCTTCTGATGTCAAGAATGACCTACAAAAAAATGTTAAGAGAACTAAAATAGCAATAACCATATCACAAGAAGATCAAAATACAACAATTGATTTTGATGACGATGGAAATGTTATAACATCTTCATTAGAAAGAGAGTTAATGAAAAAAAGAGCTTTGAAAGATACAGACCAAAAGAGTTCTTCGAAGTCAAGTATGGATACCACTACAACTACCACGCCTTCCAAGGGGTCTCTTAGTGTTGATGATACGTCGTCGAGAAGAAAGGCACGACTTGACGAACAAAAGAGCTCATCTAAATCAAGTATGGATTCAAGAGGATCATTAAGTGTCGAATCAAGAGGTTCTTTTGAAACAACAGAATCTACGTCAGGTTCTCTAGGTGAAGCATATCGTCGCGGTGAAGAGTTAAAACCAACATGGAGACCATTCTTTGGCGCATCGGGCAGTGAAAATAGTACGAGTATTGAGGAAGCCTGGATACCTCAGGACCATGAAGGTTATGAAAGTTTAACTGTGAATAAAGACGTATTCGAATATAATAATCAGCGACTCCTAGATGATTTTCAATCGTTTTCTAAAAATCCACCTTTGTCAGCTAATACCTCAAAAGATTCTACTGAAGCTGATTTTACAGACGATCTCAATGACTTCCCTGTGAATTTCTTATATCCAGCGACATCTTCAGCATCTACGGATGTTGTTATTGGATACGGTCAAAATTTTGGTCGTACTTTATCTCGTATATCAGAGAGAAGTACTGCATCAGAAAAGACAAGTGCTGACGAAGATTCAACTAAAGCCTGCTCCCGTTCCGAAAGTATTAACGAAGAATCATTGAATTCTAGTGACCATCAGGCGAGCCTTAGTTCAGATCCACCGAGCAACGCTAATGTGGCTTACATTTCAGACACTGATAGGAGGACATCAGCGGAAATGCCGGATATACCTATCGATCAAACTAAAATAAGTGAAATGTATTCTGAGTTAAAAAAAGACTCTGATAAATCGAGTAAAAAAATAGAGGGTACCCAGGAAACTAAAAAATCTTCCGGTAATAGTCCTCTTTTAAAAAGTAAGTTGAAAGCTCCTTACAAACAATCTTCTGCTAGCGAAAGTCAAGAATCCGACGACTGGCCTTTGCCAGAACTACCGCCCCAAGTGGTATCCAAATGCGAGTCCTCTGAGCTAAGTAGGCGGAAATCAAGTGAATTCGAAGAGTGGCCTTCTCTTCCTTCCAGTCTTTTAGAGACACCAATAGTTGAAAAAGTTCATATTTATTACATGAGCAATGAACCAGAACAGGCTATGAAAGTAACTATTCAATCAGAAAGTTCAAAAGGTCATTTAGAATCAGATGACGACAGTGATACTTTAAATAATGATGAAGATTTAGAAAGAGATATTCAAGAGTCAAAATCGGAAAAATCACCAGACAAAACTGCTGATGACGCTTCACAGAAAAATGTCAAGCCTATACCTTATGAACAGTCGGGGTATATGGTTGAACCACTGGAGAAACATGACGAATTTACTTGCATTAATAAAGACGTCGTACAAAGTTACGATAAGTCCTGTTTGAGCGGTACTTTAAGTAAAGCTACTTGTCTTATGGGTGATATGGGATCGTGTTGTTCACGAGCTGAACATAAATCATTTAATATCAAAAGCAATATAGAAGACAAAGTCATCATAAGTCAGCCACAAAAGTCACCAACTAATCATAGTCCAATTTTCGACGAAGATCATTTATATTCGGACGACGTTTTCGGCGGAGATAGTAAATCTTTGTCTCCAGATTTTGATAAAGGATTTTCTCAAATAGGTGCTCAGAAATTTTCTTGCGGATCTAATAACTCTGATACTTCGATTGATGATCTTCTTTCTCAGACGAATGCTGATGAAACCGTTCGTGCTGTTGGTAAGCTTAGTGCTAGTAGCGGAGGAACCTGCAAGAGATGTAGTCATAGTAGTCATTCGGAAGAGGAAACAAGTTCATTTGGAACGGATTTAGATGGTACTGTTAAAATAGGTTTGCCACCAAAAAAATGCACTCATAGTTCCCATTCTGAAGACACTTCTATTTGCTTGAGTATATCTGAATGGTCAACGGGGACCAATACTGTACGTCAGTATGCTAATCTTTCAGCTTCTGAAAGTATATCCGCGATATCCATACCAAAAAGCGAAAAATCCGAAAATACAACTGCAAAGTTGTATTCATCTACTCAAGTAAGTAAAAAATCTGAACCAAAACCAAAGATAAGCTCTCAAGCGGAAACAAGTTCAAAAAGTAGTAGCATAGATAAAAGCTCGGACAATGTTAAATACGATAAATTATACAGTTCCGAAACAACACTTTCAAGAAAAGGTATTGATAGTAGTTCGGGTACTAAAAGTGACAGTACTTTAACTTTAGCTCAGTCTATATCTGACTGGTCAGCAAGCACCAGTCATACTCTTGTTGCTACTGCTCGCGAAGATCAACAAGAGGTTGAAGATATAAAATGTGACGAAACTTTTGTGAAAGATCCTCCTTCTAATTTTGAAGATAAAATTGAAGCAGCTGTACATAAATGCGAATCGCCGATAAAACAAGATGACTCCAAAGAACCTGTGCTCAGATTGACTGCTTCTTATACAGGAAAGAACGATAAATCTTCATCAATAAGTTACAGTGATAAGTCTGATAAATCGAGCTCTAGTTCATTAAGTAGTCTTCAAAAACATACAAATGGCATTCTCAGATTTGATCAAAGGTTAAAAGCATTCCAACATCCACAAGATTTAACACACGAACGGTACTTAAAAGCGCCGCCGAAGAGTTTAAGTTATGAGGAACAGACTCACAAGTATACAAAACCAGCAATGCGATGTCAAAGTGAGGACAGTGATTTCAAACCTTATTTTGCTGGGCAGCAACCGGAGATAGATATTGAAATGCCTTCTCAGCTATACAGCCAAAAAGAAAAGCATAGCGAGCGCTATCAAAGTCAAGAGTTCTCTAACATTCGCGAAGATATTGGCCATCAATTAATTCGATCCGACTACAAGCCCTTGGCGAAACATGCTAGCTACGATGACAAAACTCTGTCAAAAAATCAAATAAAAGAATTGCTCGAAACAACACTCTATCCAAAAAAAAAAAAAAAAACCAAAAAAAAAAAAAAAAAAACAAAAAACACAACCAAAAAAAAAAAAAAAAAAAAAAAAAAAAAAAAAAAAAAAAAAAAAA
>DWUL01000080.1:0-10983 GCA_018249735.1 Luehdorfia japonica | reverse complement strand
ATATAATATTATATATAACTTAATATTTAAATAATTAGTATTTCAAAAAAGTTAAAATATTAGGATTCTAACTAATATCTCTATACATATCCCTATCATTTTATTAAAGTGTCATGTTGAATCTTAAAAGGCATAAAAGTTTTGCAGTTTTAACAATTACAATGTTTGTCCTATATAGGTTATGAGCACTTGGTAGAATTTCAAGAGGCTGAAAGTTTATGGCAAGACGAAACTACGGAGTCTGCTTCGTCAGAGAGTGAATATTCAACCAGTATGTTTGATATAGATTCATTACCAGTAAGGCGGAAAAAGAAAAAATCTAAACATGTCCGATATTCCTATAATGAAGATTCTGATCCTCTCAGTATACTTGCTGAAGAACAAAGGGTTGAAAAGAAAAAGGAAAGACCACACAGCAAGGAAAGAAGTAAGGAAATGTTGAAATCTAATAAGAATCAAAACAAAGATATCAGCAGTGACCAAAACCATGATATGTCTGAAAGAAGAGAAAAAAAGAAAGAGAGAAAAGAGCGCAAGAAAAAAGATAAAGTTTATACAAAAGAAACAGCTCTTTCAAGGCTTGTTGGTATGAAAGTTGCACGAGTAGAAAATGTACAAGCAAATATAGAACAGCAAGGAATCGTTAGCAGTTTAAGTCATACCAATCAAAGAAAATTATCAATAACATCTGTAAATTCCGATGGTAGTGATAATAATGTAGTATTTGATGGATTATATTCGATGGATGAAATTAAATCTCCAGAAAAATGTTTTCATAATTCTGAACTACCTAATAAAATTGTCATAGCCAGTAATAGTGATTTAATATGTGAAAGAAATGTATCTTTAAATAATATCCACGCAGTTAAGGAAAGTGCTGATGAAACCAGAACTCAAAGTAGCACGAATTCTTCAAAAACTAGTCTTGTGCTAACATCTCCAAATACTATCAAAAGTGTTACTGATAATAATTGTAAAAATGATTCTAAAAGTAATGTCAGTGATGCCAAGCAAGTAAATGAAGAAGTTAAACAGAGTATAAAAAAGTTAATAGAGTTCAGAAGGTTAAAGAGTAACTTTAGTAATGAACCCAGGAATCCTAATTACTTGCAAAGTGCTAATGATAATTTTTATTCAGATAATAATAGCTTAACATCACAGCAAAAATCGCTACACATAGAAGTAAAAGAAGTTTGTTCTATACCAAAAGTTTATATAAACAAAAAACATACTGAACAATGCACATTAAGCAATGAAGCAAATAATATTTTTGCAAAAAATGATAATTCTATAAATTCCACACCTACCTACCTTTTGGAAAATAATTACGTTGGTAGAGTTGTAAGTGGTTTAGCACAATATACAAACTCATTGTCTGTAAACAAATTTAAAATAGACGAAGCTAAATCTGTTCCACAATCTAAAAATCAAATAGTGAATCATACAAGCAGCAAAATGGTTATAAACCAAAATAAACGTATGACCGAAAAGCAAATTATAGTTAAAAATATGTCATGTAACAAGCCAACTAATATGAGTAGTACAACCAAGAGTGACTTTAAAGATTTTCTTAAAGAGCTACAAGAAACGATTAATGCTGGTGCGATAAAAGATAAACCTGAAAACCAAAGTATGGAAAATCAGACACTGCTTGTTAAAAACCAAACAAATCCTAAAGCTGTAAATAGCAGCGAAAAGAAAAACATCCATCCTGCAGTTTTCACCCAATGTGCCAAAGCCCTAGGACAACAAAAGAAAGCTGAAACCGCACCTAACACTTTTGCTCGGCTTAGTTATATGCATAAAAAGCATGGTGATCTGAGATCAAAACCTGCAACATGTCACACGAAACAGAATCAGCCACAAAAGCAAATATCTTCGGAAACTAATCGACCATATAAAGAATTTAAACTGAACAAATTCGATTATCTTCAGACTAAAGGTGATTTAACTATTTCGAGAGTAGGTTATCGCGCTCAGAGTGTAAAAACCAAAAATGCTGAAGAAGTAGTTGGAACAAAAACTGAAAAGTCTTTTATGAGAAAGCGTTCATCAAATTATGTGAAAGAGCATCCAGTCCTATCTAAAATTTTACAAGTAAACCAAATAAATACTCCCAGCAAGCATGAAGATGCTTGTGAACCACTCACTAGAGACACACAAGTAGGTCAACCGCAAGTTAAAACAAATGAAACATCAAAGTCTTCTTTCCTTGCCGAAAAGGACCAACAAGATTTATTACTTCTTTTACGACAGCAAAGTAGGTTAAACGCACCAAGATCTCAAATAAAACCAGAGCTTGAATTAAAAAGAGGGGCTCAAGTTTTACACAAGTCTAATACCGAAAGCAGTAACACTTGTAATAATTTTGCTTTGAATTTTAACGATCTAAATCAAGCCGTATCAATAGATCCCATGAAATTAAGCGGACACGACGATTCCACCGATAAAATACTTGCTACTCCGTCAAGCTTTTCATTATTGTCGCAGAATGATCAAACAAAGCACTCTCTATTTAAATCACCAACAAATGCGAATAAAATAATTAATAATGTAACACATTCGTTATCCAATGCAAACGCAACTGCTAGCAATTTAACTGTTTTAAATGACATAACAAGTGAAAGTAAAGTATCTTCGAGAAAGGAGGCACCCACGCAAAAGCTTTCATCTGAAAATAACACCTCGAAGCAAGATTGGGAAAGCGTAATGGATGCTATCTTAAAACATAAAACTCCGAGTAGGGGTCCAAACGCTCTCGATGTAGCTTTAAATAGAGACTCTTTTGAAAAGCGACTAAACGATAAAGCGTTAAATAAGAAAACCTTAAGGCCAAACTTTGACAAAAAAGAAACAGTTGGATCAACCAAAAAAGATCACGGAATCAAACAACCGACCGTTATTCAAGTATCAAAATCTGTTTCTAAATCTATTTTGAAAAATGCAAAACCAGCCAAGTCGGCTCAGTCAGATTTTACAATGCAGGTTAGTCAACCAGAAACTGTAAAAAAATTAAATGTAACTCATATATCGAAGTCAGTGTCTCCTAAACACCTTAAAAAAGAGTTTGGTTGCGCAGTTCTTAAAAACAATGATCCATTTATATCAGGAATACCAAATTCAGATTATGATCTTTTAGAAGAATTAATGGATGACGATTTACGTCAAGAAATTGGCGAACTGTCATCGGATGAGGAAACCTATCACACACCACCATTATCTCTACCAAAAGAACAAAAATTCTCTTCGTCAAGAAAAAGTAACACTTTGATTACAACTCCATCCCATAAAAATTGCAGTGAAGATTTACAGAGAATCGTGGAAGCTCAGGAATTTAAAAAATATACTGTACAACCAACAGTCTTAAAATATAATTATTCACCTCAGTTTAACAAAAATACAGTAAAAGCGGCTAAGTTTTCGCCTTTAACAGCTTCATCCACCGTTTTTAACTTTAATGCTAATGCAAAATCTCACGACATTGTCAACAGTGAGTTAAATAAGAAAACAAATCGTTCACATAATACAGTTATTAAACCTTTTCGTAAGAAAGTTTTTCCGCTAGTCCAACAAGAAAACATTTTTCATGATAACGATATTGGTCCTGTTAATGAAATAAAAACTGCAAGCGATTCGAATATTTTAAACCAATCAAAGCCAATGACTGTAACGCAAAAAACAGATTCTTTGCATATACCTATTTCATGCAATAGCGACTTGACTAAAAATCAAAGTAACACTTTAGATTCAACAAATGTCATAATCACTGCAGTACCTCAAAGAACTACTTTGCAAAATGTCGTTCTTATCGGTTCAGAAATTGTTTACGATCCCTATCCTGCTATACAAATACAAGGAACTCCAGATACAAATTTATGCACCATAAATTCAAATACTTACGTAGCTGTAAATTCAGTGCCAAATATAGCTTTACTACATACAACTCAGTTTGCAGCTCCTGTTGTTAGACCTGTTATTATTGGCAATGCAGCGGCGCCTGTAGTTCAAAATAATGCTAAAAAAAAATCTGATCTTCTACAAAGTTTAACGAATTTTAATGAATCATCAAAACAGAAGTCTAGTTCGAGTATAGAACATTACACAGAAACAAGGTATAATATTGACAATTCTGTGGAAGAAAAGCAAACCTTACCCAATCAGAAAACTTATTTGGTAAGCTCAGAAAATAAAATAGAATTAAACCTAAATAAGAACTATGAAAGAAAAATTTTATCACAGGTACAAGATAATCAGACCTTGTCACCTGAAAAGACTGATTACAGATTTTCTACAAAATTAGATAATTTTGTTGGAGATGATGTAAAAATCGAAGTTTCCGATGAACACGAAAGACTGAAACAAAAACGATTGGCTATCATTAGCAGAAAAGTTAACCATCACACTAATATCTTACCAATACCATTACCATATATGCCATTAAATAAAATAAAACAAAAACACGAATTCCACGAGATACAGTCTAATAACAAAGTAAAAAAGACAAAGAACAAAGATGTAGAAATTACTTTGCGTTCTCAAGTACATGGTTTAACTGGAGATGAATCTTTATCTGAAACCAATAATTCATGTAGTCACTTAACACGTACAGAACACGATGCCGAGCGTACGAATGATTCTTCCTTAAACGATCTTAAGGAAGCTAAAAGTCCGTTACGAAGACCAGAAAATTATAAAGAGAATAAAAATACTTGTAAGGTACCTTGCCGACGCATTATCTTACGGTCTTCGCGCAAAGGCAAAGATAAATTGACTTCTTTAAATAAAAAACCTAAAATTAACAAAACAAGTAAATTGAAAGTTAGACTAAAAGATGTATCAACATCTTTAGCAAGTGAAGATATATCCAAAGAACGTGTAATTGACAATAAAAATGAAACTGAATTGGAACTTAAAAAATGTGTCACTTTAGGAAAGGAACCTTGTGAAAAGATAACAAACAAAAAATATGATGAAACAGATCATTTAAATAGTGAAGATATCATAGACAGAAAAAATCCAAAAAAATATGAGAACGTTGTTAGGGAAACGGATAATCAGACTATTATTGGCAATGTAGATTCTTTACTTGATACTCAGTGCTTCGACATAGAAGATCAGTTGGTTGGATCAGTAATACCTAAAATAAATAAATCTCTGACTCAAGAGACGGTAGAAACGACTATTGAGAATTCTGTGTATAGTGATGAAAATCAAGTAAAAGAAAATGGTTTAAAAAATAACTTAGCGGTATCTCCAAAATTGATTACGAATTCTCTTTCAAAAAATGTGGAAAACGTTCAAACTTGTGAAACGTGCGTTAATGAAGATGAAATTGAGCAAGCATCTAAAGATAAAGGGGAGATAATTAACTTAACTACCACTGAAAAATGTGAGGATATTTTACAAGTTAACAAACATATTTGTAATAAAGATAAACTGAATGTCAAAACCAAACAAAACATTATTGTTGATAAGATGTTAACTAAAAATTTAGGGCAACTAAAAACAGATAATATACAGAAGGATTGCAAAATTAGCAGAAGACCCGTCATTGATAACAGGACACCTAAGAAATTTAAAGAAAATAAAATATATGATCGAATAGAAGATTTTGATAAAGTAGTATTTGAAGAAATAACCACCAAAAATATAATAAACCCATTCAAAAAAACTTTTCGTGTACGTTTGCCTAACGGTAAAAAGTTTAAAGCTACAATTACTGGAAAAAATGATTTTGATTTGAACAATATGCTCACAAATCCAGAATTAAAATCGATATTAATAAACAATTATTTCAAAACGAAAAGGTGTACCCTCAATATAAAAAAGATGTCTATTGGGAAAAACTCAATGCCTACTTATAAAGCTTCGGATGTGTCTACCCACGAAATAAACAGCAAGAAAAGTGAACAAGAAATGGAAACCATTAACTTGATTAGCGATGATGAAGGTGATACTGCACAATGCTTAAAAACAGAATTTGGCGAAGTTTTTATCGCTTCTTTAGATAAAGATACATTTGAGAAACATAAACAGAAATTGACTAAAAAATGTTCAGTAACATTGACAAGGTATACTATTGAACAACTTTTTGCATTGTGTAGTAACTGTCATATTCAGGAAAGCTGCACTCTACTAGAAGAAAGCAGTAATTTTTTACCATTAAGAACTTCGTTGGGTCATATTACAGAAGTAATGGATGATCAAATTATCAAAAGTCCGCTTCCTATTCCTAACGAAATCATTGTAGATAGTCAAGAAGTAGATGCTTCTCCCGTTGATCATGTTGTTATCATAGATAACTTACCTGTTATTGTAACTAATGACCAAAACATTGTTGAGCGTTTTGCAAATGAATATGAAAGTATGGCTTCGGAAAATAGGTGTAACGAAAACCATAATATGGAGGAAGTTCTTGAGATTAGTGAGCTTGATATACATAAAAACCCAAAAGATACGGAGCTAACATTTTCGCAAGATTTTTTTGACCCTGCACAAGAGTTAACCGAGTCCGTTAATAGCATGGAATGCCGTTTGAAAATAACCAGATGTGATAATTTAGTAAAAAAATACGAGAAATTAAATGTCATCAATAAGAAATGTTTTATAAAACTTGTTAGATGTGATAGTATTTTGCACGAATATGTAAATAACAAAACTTTGTCACATTATCAAGAGAATATTCATAACGATAACAATATAACTATAGAAGACATTAAGGACAATGTGAGGGCAAGTGATGTATATAACACCAATGACACGGAAATTGAAAAGATACAGTTTTTTGAGCACAATCTGGTACGAAGTGAATCTTTTTCTATTTTAAATGATTTTTCAATGTATAAAGAAAATACGGAATTGTTTTGTGAAGCGTCAAATAATGATAATAAGTCATGCATAAACAATATAAAAACTAACAACACAACAGAATTTAATAAATTTTTTGACTGTGATGCGGAATGGTTTCTGTCAAAAAGACAACTGTTTTTATATGCCATGCAATATTCTGCTGAATCTATTCACACTGATCCACATTCAGAGTATTATGACATTCAGAATAAAGGTGATGTTTCAACGGATTTTGAAAGTGACGCTGAGTGTTCTGTTACCACAGACAGCAATGATTTAAGCGGGGATTGTAATATTTGTGAATCTGATATTTCAAAAACATTTGATGTCTTAAGTCTAAAGAACTTGCTGCTAAACTTTTTTGAAAACAATTCAATACTGGACGTTTTAATACCCATTTCACCAAATAGTCGAACAGTCAAACAAACCCATACAGGATTTCTTAAGAGAAAACATTCTGGTTATGAAAACAGATCAGATAACAATAAAATTTTAAAAATTGAATGCACAGCGCCAATAACAGAAATTAATTCGATCACTGAACTAGAAAAATACAATTCACGTGTTAATGCCAATACTCAACTCGAAAAAAATTATTTTAACAGCGAAAAAAATCACATTGAAAGCGCTGTTAATTCAGAAAATAATGTTAATTTAAAAAGTATTGCCGTTTCTAAAGATTTACCTCAAAATAATGTGATAGAAGACTTATGTAAAAAGAAAGGCAGCTATGAAAATGTAGAATCTACACAGGTGAGTCCGATAACTATTACAGTTAAAATAAAAGATGAAGAGAAAATCGATGTGCCAGTGTCTTATACCAAAGAAAATAATTCAAAGAATATTTGTAGTCTTACCGACACTATTACTAATACAATAACAGAGACATCAAATTTTCTAACTTCAAATCATCATCCTCATTCAGATCTTAAACATAGTAAGATGTCCAAAAATATTACAAATGCTTTTACGGAAATGTCGAATGTAAAGGAAGAAGAGAATAAAGTTTCTGATGATTCAATAAACATAAAATATGAAGCAAGTGATGACATATCAAGAGTAAAAAAGGTAGAGAACGAAAATTTTTGTGAATCTGCAATTTCAAGGTTCAAAGTTGAATTTATGCAAGACTACTCGCAAGAATGGCAGTCAGTTTCTAGCGTTAAACACGAAGACACCATAGACTCATATATTGACATTGACATAAGCGATACACATAAAAGTAATATTCCTACTACAGCCGGAATGAATAGCGGAATAAGTTATCGTCCACCAATATTTGAAAATATAAATATTAAAAGTTGTGTAAAAAGTAAAGATAATTCATCATCGGAACTGCCGAGAATGCAATCAAACATTGAAACTTTTGAAATTGAAGGTATGATGGTTAATAGTATAGACGTTTCTGATAAAAAACGCAGTGATACAGTAGGTAATACAACAACAGTTATTAAAACCATTGATAATTACAATGATGACAAGCAATTAATAGAAGATGTAAGTACAATTGAAGCCAAATATAGTGAACAAAATGCTGACTTGAAAGGAAGCGACAACGGCTACTCTAATGAAACTAAAATTGTAGACGAGAAAGTGTACGATTGCCCAAAACCGGTCATTAACGTATCACTTAAAGAAAAAAGTAAGGATGATTTACATAGCAACCAAGTAGCAGTATCCTCTGACGACTTAGATGAACTTAACACGTTAAATATTGTAAAGCAAAATGAATTTGAAATTGCTGAAAAAAATGGGCCTGCTATGCGCAAACAAAATTTAAATTTAGAACTATCAGTAAACAAAACTACATATATAGAAATGGACCATGACTATGAAGCTAAAACCGAGAGCCTGATCGATGAAACGGATGCAGTTAACACTAATCTCAATCATTTGGATGATACTTTAAATGTTGTATCGAATGAAAAATCGAATGCTTTAGCGACTACCGTAAATAATACTGATTTTTTTTTGTTAAATAATGAAAACAATCATGAATTTGAAATTTTGGGCAATTTAGAAAGCGCCAATTTAACTGATGAACAACTTACAGAGAAAGATTCTTATGACATTTTACGTAATGTTACTCTTATTTATAAAGATGATTCGGGAGTTGTCTTAAAAGGTATAGAATATGAAGACCCTGTTGCTGGCACCTGTTACATGTTTCCTCTAGAAACTCATACAGTGTATTCTGAAGAATTGAATAATGAAAGTTATTTTCTTAATGAGAAACAAGAACAAGACCAACATTTAAAACATGATGATAACGGAACCGAAAATAATGTCTGTAAATCTAATATTGATACATTAGATGAGGAAAGTTTGACAGTTTTAATTCCGAAAATTACATATTCTAAAAATGATAAAGTAATTAAAAATGTTTTACGCGATAAACTTCATGTAGAGAGAATGGGTAAAAGGGGAGTTAAACGCAAGAACGATTGTTGTAATAGCAAAATTAATGAAAAACGATATCGGAAAAGTAAAAATATTGATTACTTTAAAACAAGTGTAGCAACAAAATATGATTCAGCATATTGTAAAGAGTACAAGCGTCTATTCGATTATTATAGTTCTTTAAAATTTTCGTATTCAAGGCCATTTCATAAAGAATATATCGACGTTCACAGCATGATAAAATCTTGGCCTAAACAAGAATCATACAGTGTTCCATCTGACACTGAATTTGAGGACATTTTTTACGATAATTCTGAACAAACATGTTTGCCAGATCCTATGAAACAAACATTAGCGGAGGAATTATCCACTGAATATGATGAGACCCAATTGTCATCGAATGAAATAAATGAAACTAATTTCAGTATGGGTTTTGGTGAGGAGTCCGGCAGAGTCATTCAAAATTTAGAAAAGAGGGATGATTTTCAAAAATTTTCGGCTGCGACTCTGTCGGACGTAAAGCAATCTCAGCCGTTTTTATTTTCCGAAGATTACGAGGATTGTGAAAATAATGATGAAATTAGAAATATGTCAACAATTGAAAATCAAAAAGAAAAATTGAAACAATACATAACTTACATTCAGCTTCGAGACAAAGTGCGATCTTTTTTTAAGAAAACGTCTATTGAATTGAACTATAACTGGATTACAGATAACATAAAGGGCAAAGACTTAAAGCGGAAATTTGATTCTACTTTAAACTATGACTCTACAAATTTCCCTTTTGATTTTTATATACCAGATTTCATTGAACCCCCGCCTTTAGAAACTATTGTACAAGTTGTACAAGTTGGTCAGTTACCAGTCAGTGCTGCTGCGCAAAACCCTGTTAGTTGTGATCCTCGTGTAACTCATGTATCGAACGCCAGTCCGTCACAATGTTCAGTAGAAAATAGTCCCCAAGACGACTCGCAGTCGGCAATAAAAACTGAATATACAGAACTTACAACTGCGGATCTTACTCTCCCATTAGTCGGCGAGTATGAGCAGCATGAAGAAAATATTACAGGAGAGTCACGGGAGCTGTCTAATTTGCCAACTACCGAAGATCACGTACAAACTGGAAAAGAATTCATATCCAGTGCCAAAGTCGAATCAATAAAAGAAACTTCTGAACTTAAAGAAGATAGAAATTTGGGCCTTGAGAATAAGGAATTACAAATGTTGGTAAACAAACACGTTAATAATTCTGAATATTCATACGAAACAAACAACTCTGGATCTATAGATACCGATTCGCAAATCCAGTTGTTATTCGATTCACCAAACAAACAAAATGTTGCATCTGAAAAAACAGATCAAATAGCCCATGCTATGAATGCTGCCGGCATTACAACTACGTCAGAAACAAACGCAAGAGCTCATGCGCTAGTTAATATACTATCGCAAAAGATTCGACAAAGCGCAATTAATACTTCACAGAGTTCTGCAAGCAATTTTTCTAAAACAGCATCTATTAATGCTGTAGCTTTACAGCAAGCTTTAGCTCAGATTCTACCCCCTCCGCTGAATCAGACGAGTACTTCAGAAAATAATCAACAGTCTCAAAATACAACAGTTACACCACAAGTTTTACATATAGTTCAAGGAAAAAGTAGTGCAGGAAACCAAATAACGTTGGTTGATAATAATCAGCAATCTGTAATAAATACACCAAACGCTACACCTGTGTTG
>DWUL01000079.1:0-11000 GCA_018249735.1 Luehdorfia japonica | reverse complement strand
GTAATATTCTGGGTGACGCAGCATTTGTTATGGGCAGACGTTGCAGTTACCATCAGTTGAACATTTCGTTAGTTTATTCACTTTATCACCTAAAAAAAAATATAAGCAAAATAAGCACCTATTTAAAGTTCAACTTAAAAGCATGACTTTTGATTTTTATTTCATTAATGAAACGAACGATATTTTCGCTTGTTCAGGTCTCGACAATACACAGACAATGCATTAAGAACATAAATTTACAACACAATGAACAATTAAATTTATTGCACTGAAGTAACAGTTTCTGCAAAATACTGGAAGTAATTTCGAGCTGTTCCGTTTAATAAATGTACAAGAGACCGTTTTGTATTAAGTTCGTGAAAAAAGAAAAAAAAAAGAAATGAAATATTAACGACCGTAACTAGGAAAGTAAAGCGAAATACACTATATCTTAATAAAAAGCTCTTTACTGGTGATAGAGTTCTGGTTATAGATAGAGTTTGTAATTTCACTTATATAAAATCCATAAAAGTACCGTATTGTTCCTTAGTGCGTAGCATCCTTGAGTATGCTCAGGTATGGAATCCACGTTACGATACTTACATTAATAGATTAGAAGCTATCCAAAAGAAATTTTAAAATTTTTTGCAATTTAAATGTAACAGTTATGATGAGAATTACAATAATAGATGTAAAAGACATCACTTACTGCCACTATTAGAAAGACGTAATATAGCTGATATTGTGTTTTTGATTAGTGTAGCTCAAGGTAAATTAAATTGAAAATATTATGCCCGTACAGAAAAATATTAATTTATTTAACAAAACATTGACTGTAACTTGTATAATGGGTCGAGGCGTTTAGGTTGGCTAAAACTAGAAAGTCTTTTCTTAGAAGGTGTTGTCACGTTTCAAGAACGTGAACTAATTAAGAAATAATATATTAAAAAAAACTGGTAGGTAAATAAGAAATATGTAACATATAATTAAAAAAAATACAAGAGGGTCATTGTTCGGCCTAATGAACACACTTCGGTCTCAGCCTAGTCATACTTCACTATCCTTGCTGGATTTCAGGATGTGGTAACCTATGAATCTGGATCGTCGTTAGCACAGGTGGTTTGCGGTTGTTGTCGGCACAGGTGGGATGCAACCAAATTCCGGGCAAGCGCTGAGTTTGATATATTTTCAGCCTGTGGGATGTGTCTGCGTATCTTCAGCCCGTACTTCAGCACGCATAATAACTTTTAGATTTAAAGATCAGTTTAAAAGTAATTAAAAAGTAACTTTTTTTATTTCAGAATAGTTTACGGTTTATAATTTAATATTAGGACCGATTGTTAAGCGAGGTGAAGCTAGTCTGCCGCGATGGCAAGGCCCGGCTTACCGAAGGAAAAAATTAAGTATTAAGGTTATTATAATATAAGGAATACGCTATGTTACATTATCCCCTCTTAAAAAAGGATTTTGCCTAAAGTAAAATCCGGTGAAACTTGGTATATATAAAAAACAGCTACGCAGTAGATTGTTAAATTATTTAAAGTGTAATAAAATTACAGAAAAAAAAGAACTTCAACATTTCTAAATTATTTACTAACGATTTTAAGGTCTTTAATATGCCAAACACCTAAGTCACGACCTTCCAAATCTTCCAAGACATATACAAGTGGGGAACGTTTAGCCTTTATTTTACATTTTTGAAATTTAGGTGCCAGCTTTTTACTAAAATAAGCGTCCTTGTCACTTTGGTAGTAGGTATGCTTCCACACAAAATCTCTCACATTAAACTCAGCTTCCCTCCGACGTAGGTTATAGTATTTACTGTTTCTAACATGTGCTTGCCAAAGTGCAGATTGAACTTTATCAAAAACACACGATAACTGACCTAGGTTTTCTGCATAGATGTCACGCGGAAGAAAAATTAAGTTATTTGGGTCCCCGCTTTCCAAATAATGTGATCCACAAGTTACTAATTCTCTACCGTGTACCAAGAAGGCGGGTGTATAACCTGTACTTTCGTTGACGGAGTTGTTGATCGCAAACTGAATTTGAGGTAAATTCAGGTCCCAAGTTCGGTGATCATTATTAACAAAAGTGGAGACGGCAGTGAGAATTGTTTTGTTATACCTCTCTACTGTATTTATTTGTGGAGTGTATTTAGGTGTAAAGTGCACATTTGGCACTTTATATTTTTTGAGTAGTATTTCCAACTTATGACTAATAAATTGACTGCCGTTATCAAGGACGACAGTCTGTGGAATACCATGTACAAGGAAAACGTCGTTCTCTAAATGTTTACATACTAGCTCTGCCGTAGCTCTACGAAGTGGAAAGAGAAAACAATATTTTGAGAATTCACAAGTGACTACAAAGATGTATTGATTCTGTTTTCTGGTGTTAGGCATGGGACCAATCAAGTCAATAGAAACAAGATACAAATTTAAAAACGTCACAGTAGTACATACCAGGCCAGTAGAAACGAAGTGCTAAGCGCTTATATGTCTTAAACACGCCGAAATGTGCAGCGGTAGGCTCCGAATGACATTGAAAAATAATTTCCTCACGACGATTTTTGGAATTACCTCTTTCCAGGCAAATTCAGTACTGAGTATATTATTACTCTTCATGTAACGGTACAACGCTCCATTTTCTACCCTATAATTTGGAAAACTAATTGGGGAATCCTGACAACCATTAAAAATTTTCCAATACCAACTGTCCTCCGTGTTTGTTGTACTAGGTGCGTCATTGTTGATAACGGCGTCAACAGCCACACCTCTCGACAGTGCGTCTGGAATGACATGATCTTTCCCCAGTCGATGTTTAATCTGAAAGTTAAAGGAAGACAGGCGAATACCCCATCTCGCAAGACGTCCTGTGGGATTATTAAGAGATAAGAACCATTTAAACGATGAATGATCCGTAAAAACCGTAAAACTCTTATCACTTTCCAAGTAACATCGCCAATGCTCTAGAGCGGTAAGTACAGCGAGAGCTTCACGTTCTGTTGTACTGTAATTCCTCTCCGGCTTCGTTAAAGAACGACTCATATAAGCGACTGGGTGTTCTACCCCGTTGATAGTTTGAGCAAGCATTGCGCCAATACCAAAATTACTGGCGTCGGTGTGTACCTCGAAAGGAATTTCGAAATTAGGACAAGTTAAAACAGGCGCTTGTACTAATCGGGACTTAAGTTCTAGGAAAGCTTTATCGACATCTGGTGTCCACTCGAAAGGTGGGGAATTCTTTTTTGTTGACGTAAGCTTATTTAGTGGACCTGCGATAGTACTAAATTGTGGAATAAAACGCCTGTACCAGGAAGCAGTTCCCAGGAAACGTTTAACCTCCTTTCTGTTAGTAGGAGTTGGGTAATTTAGTATTGCTTCTACTTTCTCTGGATCCGTTCGCAAGCCATGGGCATCAATGACGTAGCCGAGGTACCGAAGCTGACTTCTGAAAAACTGACACTTATCAAGATTTATAGTAAGGTTTGCTGATTTTAGTTTATCGAGAAATTGGAAGAAGCAATGAGACATGCTCCTCAAATGTTTTGCTCACTATAATTATGTCATCTAGGTAGGCGAATACTTTAAGCTCAAAATCAGGACCAAATAAAAGATCAACTAGTCTTTGTTGAGTAGCCGGGGCGTTTGTTAAGCCGAAAGGAGTTACTTTGAACATGAAGGTGCCTCGACAAGGTACAAAAAAGGCAGTCTTCTCGCGGTCCACTTCTTCAATTGGCGTTTGCCAAAAGGCCTTGGATAAGTCCAAGCTAGTTAAATATCGTGCGTCACGCAAATTATCTAATATCTCAGAGACATAGGGCAATTTGTACGCATCCTTCTTAGTCACGGAATTTAATTTTCGGCTATCTAAGCAAAACCTAGGCTTTCCATCCTTCTTCCCAACCACTAAAACTGGGGAGGACCAAGGGCTTTCACAAGGTTCGATGACGTCCATAGCTAACATTTCATCAACCTGTTCCGTTATTATACGTTGCTTTTCCGGTGACATGCGATAGTATGTTTGTCGGATGGGTTCGGCATCGCCTGTGTCAATGCGATGTTTAATCGGATGAGTTCTGCCTAAGCCTTTGTCACTAAATGAAATTACTTTAAATTTATTAATGATATCATTTGCTATTTGTTTTCGAGTACTATCAAGATTTTCGTAAGTTTGTAGATGAATACTAGGTGCATTAGAAACTTCAGATAGACCGGGATCACTTTCATACAAGTTTTCGGACACAGTTAAATATTTTGGACAGAGGTTAAATTTATTCCAGAAATCTATACCCAAAATTAAAGTAGTCTGAATTTTTGGTATAACATGCGCTTTGATCAAGGAAAATTTATTTTCAAAAGTCACCGGTAGCAGAATATATCCAAGGGACGATATCTTCTGCCCGCCAGCTGTAGTAACTGTTATTCTTTCCTCAGCGTTCAGAACAAGATCAAACTCATTTAAAAGCTTATGAGCATTATTACCTAAAATAGTGACAGCGGAGCCGGAATCCAGTAATCCATACAACTGAAAATCATTACTAAGATGGATTTTTATCTTGACATACGGACGAGGATCCATACTCGGTTTCGAATTGAAAATTGTGTAAGCGCGATTATTAAAAAAATATTTTTATAAGGTCAATAGCCAATCATTCCAATCCGAGTTATTAAACTTGTTTACTACATGCCTTAACACAATTTTCAGTTATTAGTTTTTTTTGATTACAGTTCGGGCAATCAGGCGTTCGGAAATCTTGCTTTCCACACTTAAAACAAAAAATAGTTCTTTCTGCCGTACAATTTTTCATAGAATGAGTGTCTACCCGGCATCGAAAGCAATAAGGCTTGTGTTTTGAAATTTCGGAAACACTTAGATCGGCAGAAGGATGAGAAGATTTGGAAGGTTCAAACTGCTTAGGTTGATTATATTGACGATTACGAACATAAACATTATTTTGGTAATTAATGTTCTTACGTTTATTAGACTGATAGCTGAACTCAGGGGCTAATGTACTAGGATTTGCCAAAGGAGGTTCCCTGAAGTGGTCCGCGCGTGCTCTGATACGTTCATAATTTTTGCATAATGTACGCAGTGCGTCTATTGAATTAACATTTGAATTAGCAGCAAGAATCGTTGAATAGCAAGGCCGAATATTATGTAAGAGAATTTCGAGTTTATCCTCTTCACGCATAGGCGTGCTTAGTCAAGAGAACATACCCTCCATTATAGAAAAATAAATAGTGATACTCTCATCATCTCCTTGAGTACGATTACGTATCTCAAATGACATACGATAATCATAGTCAAGAATATCAAAATCTTCTTTAAGACACAATATAAAATCGCTCCAATTTTGAATTTTGCCTTTTATATTACGATACCAGTGGAGTGCGTCACCACTAAAAATATCAATAACAGAAATTAACATTTTGTCCTCAGAGACTCCTTTGAAGACACGGAATTCTTCAAGCTTTTGGATAAAAGAACGAACGCAGGATTTACCATCATATTTTAACTTAACTAAGTCACTAGTAAAACCACTGTCACAAGTAACTGAAATATTTAGACCCGATAGATTTGGTTAGTCTATAAGTTCTTTAGTGGTAGAGGGAACCGTTTTTGGATCGTTTCCGTTAGGTTTGGTTAGTGCTTTGAAGGCCGAAAAATAAGATTCGAAATTTAATTTTATTGTACATAACAAGTTCAGGTCATCAGATTTTCTGGGTTTTTGAATACGTTGTGGCCTATACTATAAGTGATATAAGAGGGATTTCGTACGATTGAAAAGAGCATCATCATAATTAGAAGTTAGAGATTCAAGGTTAATTTTAACTTTTTCTAAACTGTCTTGAGAACCTTTAATATCCTCTGAGAAATCGAAAACCGAATCAAGTATTTCATCAGATGGATATAGTTGCGTTAGTTTATTAACTTGACGCCGTAAACCTTCTACTTTTTCAGAGGGAGATTCTCCTCGTATAGCAACTTCATACATTAATTCAGATTTTTGAAGCAATAAGAATTTTATTCGATAAGCCATTTTAATCTAAAAAACTAATTTGAATTGTGCAAAAGATTTAAAATTATTCAGCAAGTGTTCCTAGGTATGTTGTGCAATAATAAAGCAAAACAATAAAAACGATAAAAGTAATAGCCAAAGCAATTTCCGTTCTGTTGCAATTAATCAACTTTTGATACAGAACGAAGGTGTGAACTTAAAAAAAAAAGAAAACAAAATAATAACTAAAACAAGGAAAATTACTTATACTACTTCAACTTGTGTACTACGCCAAGAACAAAAATATTGTAAGTACATCCGTTAAAACTTTAAAAACTAATTAAAAGGTAAACAATTATTATAAGCGGGTACACCAGTTGAAGCAAAACACAATCGTCTTTACAACTACGCAACGACACACCGAGTACATCCGACACCAAGGCAACAAAGCTAAAATGAGTACTAAGACTGAGTGTAATAACTTTCTTAACTAAATGACATCACTTATTAATTCACAATCATCTGATAACTGACTTCAATATGAGTTCCATTGCGTAGATAGAGGAGTTACTGTTTTACATTGCATTGACCAACTAGTACCGAAGGACCCCTATTGCTATTACCTTACCTTTTATCTCTGTGAAGCCCCTCCATCAATACAAACGAAAAGTATTTGATTTTGTCAATGCAGACTACAATGCTATTAATTCTGCGCTCTTCACTACGGACTGGTATAGCCTTCTTCAACATAAATCATTAGATGGTGCAGTAGAATCTTTCTACAATCAGATTTACGCTATACGTAATAGATTAGTATCTTCTCATTATACTAAATCCACTTATTACCCTATCTGGTAAACTTCTGCGCTCATAAAAATGATTAAGGAGAAAGTAAATTTTGGAGAAAATATAAAACATGGTAATATTGACAATAAAAAAACATTTGAACTACTAAAGGACAGGGTGTCAGAGGAATAAAAAGTGTGCTATACCAGATACATGAAAAAAATTGAACAGTCTATTAAAATAAACCCTAAGGTGTTCTGAAATTACATTAAAAGCAATAAGAAAAGTAATAAAATTCCCTCCTCCATGACTTATCACGATACGACGTGTGACACTGGCGATAGCATCTCCGAATTATTTTCTTCCTATTTTCACTCTAATTTCTTAGACCTTTCATCCATAATACATTCAACCAATACCTTAGCACTTCCTGCGAGCTCAGTTGATATCTGTTCGGTTTCGATTTCAACTAGTGATATTCACAAACTGCTCAAGGGTCTCGACATTTACAAATCGCCTGGTCCTGACAAACTTCCAGCAATATTTTCAAAAAATTGTGCAAAGGCTCTTTCCTTACCTATAACCATATTCCTTAAAAGATCGTATCAGGAGGGAAAGTGCCATTGAAATGGAAGATGGCCGATGTTTCGCCGGTACATAAAAAAGGTTCGAAAAATATAGTAGAAAACTACAGACCAATTTCGAAATTATGTCACATAGCTAAGATAATGGAACGTGTAGTTTTGATCAACTTTATTTCAGTTTAAGTAATTCCCTCAGCCCCCAACAACACGGCTTTATAAAAGGTCGATCAACTGTATCCAACTTAATACTTTTCAACGATTTGGTTTCGGAGGGAATGGATAACAATAACCAAATCGATGTAATCTATACCGACTATTGCAAGGCTTTTGACAGAATCGACCATTTATTATTGCTCCGCAAGATTAAAATGAACGGGATTAGGGGTGACCTGTACCGCTGGTTCTCGTCTTATGTCCAGAATCGTTCTCAAGCTGTAGTTCTTAATGGCTATATGTCTTCTTGGAGGCCTATCCCTTCAGGAGTTCCACAAGGATCCCTTTTAGGTCCCCTATTATTCATTTTATACATTAATGATATTCAAAATTGTTTTCTCAATTCTACTTGTCTTTTTTGCTGACGATATGAAAATCCTTCGAATCGTTAATAACTCTTCTGATGCACCCCTTCTCCAGGCTGATCAGAAGCAGGAAGAAGCAAGATCAGGAAGCTCAAGTTCGCGACCACACTTGAGAGAAGAGTAGCGACCTCTCTCGAACTCAATACGCTTTCAAAATTACTGGGATATCCTCTAATTTAAAGGATCACTTTATGTTTTACTTTTATGTGGATTTCGGGAATTAACAATTTTATTTGTTTTTGTTTGGAGTCGCTATTGTTTGGAGTGACCATCAACTCACTGTCGTTCGCCATGAAGATGGTAGGGTCGTAGGTGAAGCCGGAGCTGGTGAGCGGAGGTCCGCAGCTTGCGTGTTCTCCTGGCGTCTGCAGGTTGATCACCGAGCGAATTCCCCAACTATAGAAAAAAGGCTATAAAAAAGTAAAGTAAAATTTCAGCCTATAATCCCACTGCTGCGCACAGGCCTCCTCTTATTTCTGAAAGGGTTTTGGAGCTAGAAAGAATCCGCCACGCTGCTCCAATGCGGGTTGGCGGACTGCAAATGTCTACGAAATATTTTTTTATATATTTCACAGACATGCAGGTTTTCACACGATGTTTTCCTTCACCGCCGAGCACTTAAAATTGCAATTAACACAAAATTATATGTAGCTTAAAAAATAAGCTTCAATAGTAATGAGCTGATAATCCTGGTGAAAATATCAGGTCATAATCATGAAATTATTCTATTGTCATCGGTTACGTGTGCGAAATTTCTAATTATTCGGACGTCTGTCCAATTAATTTTAAACAAAAATCATATTTGTGTGTATGACGGAAAAGAAAATGTGTGCCAATTTTCAAGTTAATAGTATCTTGTAGTTGTGGTGTCGCGAGTAAATCAATTATAAAGATTAAATCTGTTCACTACTCTTAATAATCTATACTTTGTTAAATTCATCAATCACAATAAAACAAAATAATGCAGTGAAACCTCGATTATCCGGATCTCAATTATGCGGATCCGCGATTGTAAGAACTGCCAACTGCGCTACAACTGCAAAGCCCCACACGGCCCCGTCTCTCATGTCTCGTTATTGTTTTAAATGGAAAATATGAAAGAGTGGTGAAATAGTGAGTGTGGTCATCATGGTTTTCAGATCGTGTCAGATGACGAAACTGTATAATGATAGTAGTTTACATACTACAACACTACTACTGTGCAAATGTTTTATAAATATTTAGTTTACTGTTTTTTTTTTTATTGCAGAATGGGGGCGAGACGAGGAAAACGTGCACCTGATGATAAGTGCAACGTCTGCCGATAGCAATGCTGTTTCATCCGGAAATTTATGTGTCTACACACTGCGCCCGTCCCCCAGACATCAGTTCAGTTCAGTGGTACCTACCTAAACAGATTTCTACATAAAAATCCTAACACCAACAGTACTGTTTTTGTTCTCTTGAAATAAATATCTCATTTTGTACGTAACGTTTCTGTAATTAAAACTGTAAGAAAAACAAGTCAATAAGCGTGGTTCGTGCAAGATAATGTGTTCGAGCGACAGGATTTTTAAAGTAATTTGGGTCTGAGGTATCAGTTCATTTTGGAAAAGGGGTCTCTTGCCCAAAATAGTTTGGAAGTTTCTGATCTTAATAATTAGTCCGGTTAAGAAGATTCTCATTGTAATTAAATTTTGGTGTTTTTATTCGTATTTGCCTCCTTTCAGTTTGTCTACCTTACGTACCTATGGAACTGTTGTATGATATTTCTGGCGGCGATACTCGCGGTGCTGGGACGCGCCATCGCCAGTATATCTTCTGTGACCCTGCGAAACGTGGCGTGTTGAAAGTTTATTAAGAATAAATATAGCCGCCTAGTGTGACCATATATTTAGAACAAATATGTGTATCCTTATTTCTATATTTTTTTCATATGCAGTAAGATACTAGATGTATCACATAAATAAATGCATAATATCAAGTAAACTGGGTGTCGTAAAAGTAATGTAAACCCGCTTGCCAAGCGTGGCAACTATGGCATAATCCCCTAAAATGAGAGCTTCAAATTTATGTGGCAATTTATGGGAGAGGCCTATATTCAGCTGTGCACTAGTGATAGGCTCAAAAGGTTAATGATGATGATAATCAAGTAAAGTAACTTAACGCTGCTGTTTCGTATGATGAATGATGAAAACTGCAGGATGGACGACCGTGTGAACTTCTGAACACTTGACTTCTGTGCCGCGTGTCCTGTGATCGAATCATACAACATTAACAACGTAACCAACATTAGTGCAAAAAACACTAATCGTTGGTTTTCTGGTTTCTAATTTTCAGTAACATTTCAGACAATGACATAAACTTTACATTATTTTATGTATCTACAAACGATTGCATAATGGTTTCTATAGTTTCCGAATTCCGAACACCAGTATCTTTAAATTTATAAGTGATTTTCTTACATAAATTACATACAGAAGATACAAATTAGATCCATTTACAATATTTTTAGGGCAAAAAATTACGAGAAGAGCATATCGCTTGATGGTAGGTGCAACGTCTGACCAAAACAAATGCTGTGTCACCAAGAACATTTCTGTGTGTCACCACACTGCGCTCGTCACCCTGCGACTTCAGATCTTAAGTCTCATATGCCCAGTAATTACACTAGCTAACAGTGCCATTCAGACCGAAACACAGTAACGTTTGTACACTACTGCTAGACAACGGTTTTTGCAAAATAATCTTAATACCAGTATTATAGACATTAAGTTCTTAATTAATCAGTCTCCTATTGCATTAACAGAGCCGTAGAAGCTCAGGGGCCGGGTGCTTTTCTATAAATTTATAGTACGCGGGTGACCGAAGTTCGATCCCCAGTGCCGACTCCTCTAAAATTGTTCTGTAGTTATAATTTTTCTGGCAACTCGCATTGGAGCAGCCTGGCTACGGTAGGATTTGTCCCCAAACTCATAAATTTCTTTTCGAGTTATTTGGGAAACCGTAGCCAGTTCGTTGGAGTGGCTGGTTACGAGTCAGACGACTACTACACCCGGTCTGGAGTCAGTCAGGGAAGTACCCTAGGAC
>DWUL01000078.1:0-11039 GCA_018249735.1 Luehdorfia japonica | reverse complement strand
GTACAGGAATCGGTCTAAGTAGGTACCACCCCAGGGTTAATTATTCGGCCGTGAAGCAGTAGTGTGCAAACATTACTATGTTCGGTAGAGCAAGTGTGAAGTACTAGTGAGACTGAGAAACTGATGTCTCAGTGTGACGGACGCAGTGTGGTGTCACAAAGAAATGTTCTGGGTGACACAGCATTTGTTTGTGCACTTATCTTCAGGTGAACGATTTACACGTCTCATCACTTTCTCTTTTAAAATTTACGAAGCTATGACCGTAGTCATAGGATACAAAGTTTTATTAACAGTGTACAAACATGCTAATGCACGCAACTCTACAAGTATAGTAAAGTTCGCACGAAATCTTAAGTCAGTCGTGAATCGTGAAGTTCGAGCGGAGCAAATCGTCATAGAGAAGTAGATAATTGCGTGTAATCGCTAACTGAGAAGCGTGATGCAGTTTTCAATTCGTAACAGCGGCCTCTAGTGAATTGAAACAACGTAAATTCAAAGCGTTGGCTCTGTACCAGAAACTGCGTCATATGGTTATTATAATAAAATTAAACACTATTAGTTTTGTAGTATAGGTACCCAAAAACTAATTAATTTTTTTTTGTTATCGCCTAGGTTTTTGACATCATTGATGATTAAATAAATTTTATTATTATGTAATTAAAATTTTGGGATAAGTGCTAAGCTTCTGATGGACAAATTGTATTTTTTTTTATTCACGCCCCACACTAGGGTTTCCACTGTATGCTAAGTGCGTTCATAGCCATAAATTGCACATACACAAACACCAAAACCAGGAACAGCTACCTCATACAGGTCAGATAGGTCATGCAGGCAGGACAGGTAGGTCATACGAACAATAATTCCTGCGAGAATCGTCCAGCGTCCAGCGCAGACACCAATCGCTTAGCCGTTGCTCAAACAGAGCCGACAAATTCTATACATTCCATTTACAAGATAAATTAAACGAAGCGTATAAAACTACTAAGACTGCAAAGGAAGTTTATGTAATAAGTAGTAAATACTTAAAATAAACTTCAATACTTCCCACGCCCCTTCCTCATTCGTTGTATTGCAAGCTTAATTGCTAGAAGTCTTCGTTTAAGGTCAGGAAACTCAAATATTAGCAGATTTTATTATCCGTTGTTTGCTGAGAGCTTCCTTTGAGTAGACTTTGACGTCGCCGGCGGCGGTTGCCCGGATAAAGGGTTACAACCGACGCACACACGGACTATCCTTTATAGTTTTGTGTGTGATACTTCGACTAACGCGTTACCCAATCGTATCTATTTAAGAGTCTACTTACGATAAAGTAAAAGAGGTAACCAATGAACGCTTGTTCTTATTTATATTTTATGACCGTATATTTCAAACGACACGTCTCGTTTCCTGTGGGGGCGAAGTGGTGTCTGTATAATTCAAAAGTTTTTTTTTTAAATCTACATCACGTCGTTAAGGCTAAATTAGATTTTTTTTAATAGATTATATACAAATAAAAGCAAACAATCATAATGGTAAATGAACCTAATGATGAATGATCCCGAAAGTACGTTATGTGCCTAATATATAACACCATCAAACAGTTAAGTGTAAATAAGGAAAAACTATATATTGATTAAATTATTTTTAGACAGCGCAGACATTTAAATAATTTGATACACTTAAACAAATTATTATGTTACCATGATATTGATAGTAACCACCTCTTCCCTCTTTACTTTATACGCAACTAGTTGTTACCCGCGGCTTCGCCTACGCGAGATTCCACTAAACTTTAACGAAGCTAAGGTACATTTCTATCCATCCGAAACCTTCCGTACGTTTCCGGTGTAAAAAGTAGCATATGTTGTTGGCCTCTAAACTAATACTAATACTAAAAATCAGGCCGATCAGTCACTCCGCTGAAGCGTGAAAGACCGACAAACAAACAAACAAACACACTTTCGGATTTATAATATGTGTATCGATATATAGTAACATTAGTGGTATGCTTGATGGAGAAATAATAGACTTCTTTTCTAGCGACATTTTTTTTTAAATGTTGTGTCAGTCAACTGCCTACAAGAAACAAACGACCGTCAACTTAGTGCAGAGTTTGCCAACATTACGCCGCAAACGTCAACAATTTACTTGACATTCTGTTTGAAAAGGGCTACCAACGATTGTATGTCATTTGCTTCGAACCCGGAAAAGACTGGTACTTAGTGTAAATAGCAGCCAGTATGTCGACATAATGGCATGCAATTTTCTCAAAATTCTGTCCATTTACACAGAAGTCGTTACAGCCTGCAACTACCAGTAAATGAGGCAATCGATTCGCCGTTATAGTTCCACTACTGAAAACAAAAGAAAAGGGGGGTGGGATTAACATATTTGCTGTACTTGATAAATGGGTTAGCAAACTGCACAATTGGTACTATTTATTTGCATTGTAATTGCACTGTGCCTCTAACGCTGCATCTCACTCTTCCTGTAATCTTTTCGTTTAAGCTTTATATCGGATACGGGGAGGGAAAAATGTATATTCGCCTCAGAGTTTGCACTAGTATTTACAGCACTTAATTTATCCTGCGTAGGTAACATCTTTAGGTTGTTGGGGATGATCAGGAGGATGTCATCATACGTTGATGCTTCGATTTCTACATTAAACATTTATTATCTATCTTGTCAGAGAATTTTATGGCCAACGTTTAATTTATGATTAGAAACGAAGTTAACGTTTGACTAGATTTCCGCCTGATATAAGTGGTTATTGGACTAAGAACATGGGCTGGTTATTTGTTAGAGAATGAAATACAAATAACCTTAAACCCATTCGGCGTGTATCGCCACAAGAACTCGTCACAACTTATGCGGTGGTATGGCTTTGCCTAATGGGTGTTGACGAGCCATAGCCGGAGCTCACCACTTAATTGTAAGTACTAATAAACTTTGCTCGTGTATCACATAATGAATCTATTTATATTTACATACATACATAAGAATCGCAGAAACATAATTTTTTTTTTTTTGGAGAAAGTGATGAGACTCAAAACGTTCACCTCATAGTAAGTTCAACGTCTGCCCAAAACAAATGCTGTTCCACCCCGAAACAAAGGAATCCTACCATCAGTTAAAAAATACTAAATTTCTAAATGTTTCTTAGTGAACAAGTTATATTTTAATCCTTTACACAATAGGTGGCATAAGAAAATCTACTACCAGATCTCATTCCGAGGAGGAGATCTAAAACTCGACTGAGAAAAATGTCTGTAATATTTTTTAGCTACTGAATAATCGGGGTTACTGAATAACCATCTCGAAAAATATCAGACCGAGAATACGCAGACCGATTACGAGCCAATCATGGTGGTTCTGGCAAATCCTCCGTTCTTGGGAGAGGCCTGTGTTCAACAGTGGACTAACAGACTGATAAAAAAGAAGAATCGATTGAAATCGATATTTAGATATAGAAAATTTATTGTTTAAATATTTGTGCTTGCTTGCTGAATACTGCAAAAAACTCATTGTATACGACCAATTCAGTTGAAAAATAAAATCTAATAAAGCAATAAATATTATATAACCAAATGTAAATATATGTATATACTAAATTCGGCGTGAACGGTCGCGCGAATGCCGACGCGTTACAGGAATACCAGACGGGACGGTCGCTGGCTTATTAACTCCCTCCGTTAATTAAATTATTAGAAATCTCGAGCCGGACTAATTAACGAAGAATTCCAACATTTCGGTCCACCTATCGGGCATTAATTAAAATTGACAAAGCCGCGAGCGGACGAGGCCGCTTGCCAAATATCGCCTCTATTAATGAAATGATCACTCGAAACTAATTAAATTATGGAGGTAATGGTGCATGCGAGTGATACCGGCGGAGAGAATTCCGACTGCATGTAACACCTGCACCGAGCAGTTTTGCAAACCAAAAACCAAAATAGCCTTGCATTTTCTTTTAAACTTACGATCACATTGTTATTTTTACCTTAATTAAACTATTCCATATATACTAAACAGGTATAAAAGATAACCGCTAATTGAATTTGAAGCTTTCAAATGTTTTCAAACGACAATTTTAACATTATCTCACCTTTCGTTCAAAATGGCTTCTGTGTTTGAAGCTGCAGAAAGGAATTTACGAATTTTTTGGACACATTTAGCTTCGTGGTTACTATCAATTAATTAGCTTTTTGATTAAAGTATCGTAAACGTATTATTAAGACAACGGCGGTGTTTAAAAAAGCAGCGTATAATTAAATTAGCTACATAAAGTTAAGTCAAGCAATTAAGTGCAAAAGGTATGTTCATTTGCAATGTTTCTTTCCAAGAAATAAGAACGAATATAGAAACAGCTGTGAACGTGTTATGCCACGTCAATATAAAATGTTATGTAGAAACAGTAACAGTGTACAGGCACGGCATGACGCTAGGCGCAGCAACATTAAAATGAGTAATTATAATAAAGCTGATATGTCCTCATAATTAACTAAGCCTGATGAAGAGTGCTTTGACGATACGAGGGAGCACAGCGACTTTAGCGCTTTAAAATACCAAGCACTAGGTGTTATTTGCTTGTGACAAAAAAAAAACATTTTAATCGATATAATTAACTAATTGCTGGCTGAATATTATAAAATAAACCATTTTGTAACAATACTTTTATTTATATTGTAAGGAAACGATCTCGAGAGGCTTATAAAATCGCATTAGCAAATTACAGCAAGCGATAATTAGAACCCGCCTAATACCATGAAATTAGAACCATTCTTCATATCAAACCGGAATTTAATCAGAAGAGCATCGAATTCAGCACTTTATCGCTTAGTATGACACTGTCACAGCAGCACTAGCGCTAATTATACGGAGTGACAACCCACTCCCGCCATAAAGCGCTGCAGATTTATCGCCACAGATTATTTATATTATGTTTATTAGGCCTTGCCCTCCGCGTCCTCCGCCCTGCTTTCCTGCTAATTGAATTGCAGGGATTTTTATACGTAACAACACCTGAAGAGTTGTTACGATTATCGCTAAGCATTTTTTGTCTTTTTTATTTTCATAAATGTGACAAAACTAGCCACCTCATCTCATCCCGTGGGTGGCGTAAAAGTCGCCAGAGGGCATACTGAAGCTTGGAAAATCTCAAAACCAATATAAACTCAAAAAAAATATCAGACCCCAAAATTCAAAAACCGGTAGCAGCGTGCAAGTTGAGAAGAGTCGTACTCCGACGACTCTTCGCACCGAAGTGTAATGATTACGGTAATCTTTCTATCATGAGCCAATTCTATGTGTAGCAAATAAGAGGTTAATAAAGAAGAAGAAGAGAAGACGACCACACGGTTCAACAGATGATAAGTCGTCTGTGATTCTTAGACATATACACCTGTCTTTGATTTTGGAATACCTTTTTTATCTTTTATTAAATCTTAGATGACTAGTTTTCATTATTCTTGGTAAATTACCATAATATTTTTAGTTCAATTAGGTCTCAAGATTGGAACTTCGAGACGTATTCATGCAGAATAATACTACAGGTGATACAAAAATCAACAATTGTATCAGTAATAATAAATAGGTAACATAAGTAAAATATAAATTTTATCACATTATATACTCTACGGCGTCCGTCTCCTTGTTAAAATAAGTCTGGCCAAAATCGAAAATTAAACATCAAAACATAAAGGTAGCCAAACAGTACTGATCTTTGTACTTATACAGTTAAGATACAAATTGATTGAGAAGGTGATTGGAATACCATAAGACGAACCCAGAACTTCGTAGACGTCAATTATCCGAGCGACCTGAACGTAACACTGCTTGCTTTGTAATTAACATGCTTACACCATAAATCATGACGCACTAGGAATACAAGTTATTTTGGCAATCGTACTGATTATGATTAACAACGTCTCCACCCGCCGGTCACGGTGATAAATTGACAAACGAAAATAACTTATTTTATAAGACCCCTAATTAACAGATGCCGGTAAGGAAAAACGCGTTTTAGCACGGGTCGTCGAGGACAATCGGATGTTTTGTATGAATGAAATTAGCTTTACTGTTTTACTAATGACTAACACGATAATGACACATCAAAAAGCCCTATGAATTGAATACAAAACAAATGACTATATCTAATGTTTTTAATATTGTATTCATTCACATGAAACTTTGTTTAATTCCAAAATGTGTGGGTGTGATCTGAAATGTGAACAGTTTCAGTATTTTTTTTTTATTTCTCAATAATTTTTTTACTGGTGGTAGGATTCCTATGCAGGAATCCGTCTATGTAGGTACCACCCCAGGGCCAGTTATTCTGCCGTGAAGCAGTAGTGTGCAAACATTACTGTGTTTCGGTTAGAAGTGGACTGAGAGCTAGCATAATCACGGGGCATATGAGACTTAAGAACTCATCTCTCAAGGTGACGGGCGCAGTGTGGTGTCACACGGAAAGGATCTGGGTGACTCAGCATTTGTTATGAGCAGACGTTACACTTACTATCAGGTGAATGTTTTGCTTGTTTTAAAGGAGACTATAAATTTTGCGACGTCCAGTTTGCGCAGTTATATTTTTTAGATCAAGAGCTTGATAGCATTACTTAAATGTTTTTTGTTTTGGATACTGTTTTGTATTTGATCTACACATCTATTTTTTAATATTTCCAGAGCAAGAGAGATCTCCTATCAGAGAAGATTCAGCATCACAATCAAGCAACAGCTCTGGCCAATTCAATGAAACAATGTCGCAAATTGAGCAGTTGCTGCATAAAAATAACATTAACACTGAATTAAATACAGATTCAGTAAGTAAATTCAATAATAATGATAATGTGAAAATGCTTTCAAATGACAATAATATTAAACACAAAGCTCAAATTGTTGGTTTAAAGCACACATATAAATGTATGGAATGCTCCAAATGTTTCAAAGATCCGGATGTATTTATTTTACACAAACGTACACACACACCAAAGAATCTCAGTGCGAATGTCTTTCAAAAATCAATTTCCGAAAATGTAAGTAGTCAAAAAGAAAACTTTAACAGTAATGCTAGCAGTAATTGCAATGGTGAGAATTCTACAGAAGAGACATTAAGGGCAAACCCAATCTTGGCTAACTTATTAAAATCAAGTATGCCTCAAACATTGCACAAACGGGAAGAAATGCAGCAGATACTAGATTATAAAAATGTAATGAGCATAGAAAATCAGATAATGTCAGCTCTAGCTTCCAATATGAAAAGTTATTTTCGAAATTTATCAATGATGACCCAGAGAGCCATGATAGAAAATGAAAATAATTCCCAGGGCAATAATGGTAATTTTGTAGAAAACAATGATTCTGTAGAAGTTATTATGAATACTCGTGAACTTAATGAGGATGTATTGAAGGATGAAGCACATGGTCTGAAGCGGCATATGTCTCTTGATAATGAGGTTTTGAACTGTGATAGTGAAGACTTAAATGAATCAATGAACTCAAGTAGTTTCATTGATGAAGATTCTCAAAATTGTGATTTTACTGTAAGAACATGATGAAACTTATCATGTTTACACATTTTATATTATAATTGTCGTGTTTATAAATAGCATATAATTTAAGGAATGACGTAATTTACCCGCCTTTTCGTTTTGCTGGACTTAATTCAGAATTATACATTTAGGTAATTCGCAAGATATTTCTTTATAAGTCTTGGTTTTCTCATTTGATGGATGTGAATAAGCGATAATTCTTTATTGACACAAATCAGTCGTGAGTAGGGAATATAATTGACATTAATTGGATAAATCAAAATAATTTATCTAATTCTTGTTACACCATAGAAATTAAACACACAATCATTACACATTTGCTAGTATAAAACTTGTAACAAAATATTATTTTAATCACTCAAGACTTATTATTAAGAAACCCACCTTTTATTTTTAAGTTGTATTCAAAGTAGTCATAAATTTATAATACAAAGTTTTTAAAGTAATTTAATAAAAAAATGCAAATTTTGTTGGCAACTTTTGTCCAGTCCAAATTTCCTAATTTTGGAAAGCATATATTTAATTACTAGACTGAATAAAAAAAGACTGCTTACTATAACTAAAAAATGCCCACCAAGGTAATGTACTTTTATCTTAATTTGTAGAAAAATAAAGTGGGCAGGCTTATGTTTATTAACTTAGTGCCTTACATTATGGATTGTTATATTTGTATAGAAGCTTGACTCTAATCAAGGGCAAAAAATTGGAGAATATCTGAATAATACAGTTTGTAAAAGAAATGGACGAGAATTTATATAGTCATTAATTTCTTAATTTTTAATATTTGTTTTTCATTTAGAAATCGATCAATGGCAGTTTTTGTTATTCTGATAACAGTTGAATCAGTAGCAGTGCTATTTTGTAGTATTGATAAAAGCACTGCTACATGCTTATTTTTATATCCTACAATTCCTAAACAACTAGAAAGGCGTGATGTGATAGAATTATGTATATTTAAAGATATTTAACTTTGTGTTTTTTAATTTCTAGAAAATATGCATAGTTGTCATCGACAAACTCAATATTTAGGTAAATTAAACCGTGAATAATAGCGCAGTATCGCGTTGTATTCGCTGTCCAATTTTTCCTTAAATTATGTGAAAAAGAGTAACAGTAACGAAATAATCTACAATGGTTAAGTAGGTTATATGAGATGATAAAATGACAGTCCCACTATTTAGCTATAAGTCCCGCTGACCCTAAAATACGTAAAAATGTCCCGCTTTGATAAAACAAAATCATCAATTCAAGTTACCAGTTCCATTCATATTTAAAAACTAAACTTGATATTTTGAATGAAATTTCCTCATACAAAAAATATGAAAAGCTACCACCCAGCCAACTAGATCACACAAGATTTGTTATTATTTTCCTTTTTCCACATATCATTAAACATTTCATAACTATATGATATACTTGTGTTTTATTTTTAAAACCATAATAATTTAAGAGTGTTCTACTCTAAGGGAAAAAAATAAACGGTCATGTGTGCATGCTTCATAAAACAATAAAACAACAGGAACAATTTTTATTTAACTAATATATTAAGCCGCTGCTATAATAGCTGACAGTATTTTTTCTTTTTCATAAAAATTGTTTAAATGTTTCTGGATGTCATTGAGCATTAATTTTATTGTATAGATGTTACCCTTTGTGAAAGACGATAAGGTTTATTGTTTGATTTCAAACACTTAAGTATTACAAATCTTGAATTTAGATTGTTTTTTTTGGCAATTATTGATCTCTTAATAAACTTGTGTGAAAATTATGGTAATTAAAAAATTATATTGATAATAGTTTTTTTTTATTATTTTATACATTCCCGTTGATATAAGTACTATTTTTTTACATAAGTTTTTTTATGGAATTACGTGACGTGACGAGGTAATTTTTCACCTGATGGTGTTGTGTTGGGTAAATAAATCAGAACACTGCGCTCGTCATCTTCAGGGCAGGGACTGCATAAGCCCTTCATTTCATTCATAAGATTACCTTTTCATTTAGGCTACCCAAGTCAATAGGTTATCAGACCAACTGGGTGATATATACCTAAAAGCCTTTCATCCTCTTAGCCTTAAAAAGAATAACCTCTTCGTTTGGGTAATATATTAAATGTAAACCTAATTTTTCATAGCGATAACCATTTTTTTTTAATAATCTTATCGAAAAAGCCTTTATAAAAATGTTATTTGATTGTATCATAAAGTATCTTCGTTAAAGATACTACAGATCTTAAGGGGTTGCGAGACGATCAAACTGCTTGACAGCAAGCACATTAGAATATTGTCCTCCTCAAGCGGTTTGATGGTAGGCTTGTTGCGCACGTCAAGCTGCTTGATCGTGACAAGTGGTTGTGCTAAGAACATGACTGTGAAATGAGCGCAAGCACAGATTAAGCATTTTGAGCTCTTATATTAGCAATGGTGTCCAAGGCTCAAAATTAATAGAAGCATTTCCTTAGATTGAATGATTGTGGCTATAAAGCATTATTGAGCATGGTCCGACATCTTATAGAAATAAAAGATCTGAAGAAATCACAGACTGTTTTTAATAACATGAGATTTTTGGTGAAAAAAACTCAAAAACTCTTTTACGGTGTTTTATGGTAAGGTAAGTAGCTATTAGTATTTTTATTGAAAAAAATGACGAGACGAGCAAATCGTTCACCTGATGGTAAGTGCATCATGCGTTCATAACATATGCTATGTCATTCAGGTCATTTCTGTGTCGCACCACACAGCTCTCGTCACCCTGAGACATTAGTTCTAAGTCTCATATGTCAAGTTATTACACTAGCTTTCAGTGCCCTTCAGATCGAAACAGCAATGGTTCCACACTACTGCTTCACTGCAGATCAGCTGGCCTTGCGGTGGTATTTAAACGGATTCCTGCATTGAAATCCTGCCACTGGTATACTAGTATCACTTTCGCACCCTGTCGCTATAATGGCTAAATTGCTTTCTCAAGACTGAAGCTTGAATCAAGCGTTTACACGATCAAACAGCGCATTAAACCGCAAGTGCGGCTCTTATTGCACTGTTGCCGGGTTGCTCAGTTTTAGGTTTTGAAAAAAAGATATTTTCTTATAAAACTACTAAGACTTTTATTTAAATCAGAAAAAATACTATAGTGATTGTATTGACCTCAATCCAACGTGTAGTCAGCAATCTTGAGGTGGGGGAAATTTTATTGTTACAGTGCATTGATGGTAGCATGACAGAAACTCTCACGCAAGTGACGACAAAAACTGTAAGTATAAAGTTTGTCTCAGGGTGACGAGCGCAGTGAGGTGCCACACAGAAATGTACTGGGTGACGCAGCATTTATTATGCTCGTTTCGTCACTATCACTATTTAAAAAAAAAACATTAAAATAATTTTGACACTTTTATTAATTTTCTGTAATTTTTTTTAATTATAATTTTTATTTTTATTTAAAAAAAAAAATTTACTTTTTTATTTTTTTTTATATTTTATTTTTTATTTTCTTTTTATTTCCATAAACACAAAC
>DWUL01000077.1:0-11077 GCA_018249735.1 Luehdorfia japonica | reverse complement strand
ATATAGATTTCATTGAGTGCATGTATATATAAATGTGTATGTTTACGTATATTTTCATGTTTTTTGCCGTTGCCCTGCTCCAAACACGCTTCTACAACTAACTCTCCGGTTGACTGGCAGAAAGTCCGTCGTTTGTACAACTAGTACAATAAAGTGAAAAATAAACAAATACATGGTAATAAATGTAAAATTTTATTTCAGGATGGCGAAGAAGCAGGGCCTACTTACGCAAATGCCCCACCTAAACCTAGAAGATCAAATGACGGCTACAATTCACCTAGTCCAGACATGTAAGCGTTTAATTCATAACAATTAATCCATTAAATCAAATAGTTACCTACTTATATTTTTATACATGTTTTAAATTATATAAACAATTTTGCAACATTACAGGTACGATCCCAACTACGACTTACTTAAAAAGCCAGCATCACACTATAGTCAAGGCACTAATAATACTCGTTATCAAGACCATACTAATTATCCATGCAATCCAAATCAAGAGGACACATACATTCGTTCGACACAATTACCACCGATTCAGCAACAATCTCAGTACCAGACGAAACGAACATACGATACTCATAACCTCTCGTTGCCATTGACAAACACTATATCGGAAAGACTCGAAAACAACCAATTCAGTACACCATCAATTTATCGATCTAATCCTCAATCTCCTTACTTTGATAATAGGAATAGAAATCAGCAGCAGCAGCAAACGACGCAGGACACAAAGATAAATAAGGATCAAATTTATGAACAGCGAATGCAACGCAATCCGTTCCTACATGATACTGTTCAACAGATTGAAAATCCAGCTAAAGACAACGATTTGCAAAACAAAAATAATACTTCAGTTTCAGAACAAAGCCGCCAAAGTTCAGGTTATAATGAGAGTTATCCGGAATCACGTACCGAATCTACAACTAATGTGGGTTCAGGTTGTTATAATAAAGATGCTTATGGGGAATTAAATAGACCAAGTCGATCTGGTAGTATTGTAAATGAACGCCTAATAGAACGACGAACACCTGACGCTTATGGACGAGCATCATCTGTGTCAGCCTATAGTAAAGATAAAATTGAGGATTACGAAGACATTTACGCAAACGAAAATGAATATGGAAAAACCTATGCAAAATCACCAAAACAACATCAAGCACGGGATAACATTAGCATTTCTAGTCACAAACAGACACAAGATCAAGCATCTAATTACGTAAGTCTTCTGTGACATTTGGTTAAATTTTTATTTACTACATTACTTAATTGCGTTTCACAACTTTTTTTCACGTTACAGACTCAAGAAAAGACGTTTAGTGGGCCTGCAGTATTGAGAAGGAAAAAGATGCAATCAAGTGGTATTCAACCTCCAATGCCAAGACCTCATAGCGCCGATTTTCTAGAATATGAATCTAAAAATGAAACACTAAATAAAATAGTCCCTGAACGGTCTGTATGTGATCCGTCACGTCAACCTCAACGACCTAAATCCAGCCTCGATATCAATTCATATTATGACCCCAGTTCAGATAGATATTATTCAGAAGAAAGTTATGCTGAAAAAATGCGGCAGTCCGCCCAATATTTACAACAACAAGCTATGGGATCTCGGAACATTCAAATTCCATTAGAAAAGTACGCAAGTGGCTTAGCTGAGAAACAATTGAATTCAGCTTATTCACAAATGACAAATAACAATTATGAAAGTGAATTTGGAATGAACAAAAGCAGTCGCGATAATGTAAGTTACAATTCAAAATATAGCGATGTGGAAGGTTTAAATTCTAATTGGACACTGAAAGAGAAAGAAAACCAAAAGGATTACTTGAACAGAAGTGGCAGTGTTATGAGTGACAGTTCTAATGTTAGTGGTTACGTAAAGGACGTAAACAGATTCGATCCTAATTCTGACGGATTTATGAGATCTGCTAGTGCACGATTGCCATCATCTGCTAATGAGAGAGAAGGTGAAAAGAAGATACAACAGGTATTTGGATACTACGACTTTAAAGTTTGCAACTACGTTCTTTCCTGCAGTTCTCTATAAAAAATTATTATTACTCGTTTATGTCCAGCGTTATACAGACACTGGCATGTAATTTGTGGCTACTAATGCACGTAGTTTCATTTTATGAAGCATATTTTTTTCTGCTTGAGATCTAGGAGTGTATCAAACATCTTCCGGGACAGTGCCATTTAGGGTAACAGATGTTTAAATATACACGTGTAAATATACGTGTAGTTATTACTATTTTAGATTTTTTTTACAACTTCCGATGTATAATAAAGTGCCGTATGAATTCGCACAGTTACAAGTACTTACTCGATTTCTCCTCTTTTTTTACGCAATACACTTTATTTATACATATATACTTTTGTATTTACAGCGAGAAGAATCCATGAAGCGGCTCCTAGAGTGGAAGCAAAGGATGCTTCAAAGTCCTTTGACAAGAAAAAGTACTCCTGCGACAATTTCCCTTGCGCGATCTCTTAATCACAGCAGACAGTCTCTTAGGTCAGATCAACACAAGCCCAAAACGTACACAAACGCTTCTTACAACAGTTATTCTTCTGACGACGAAGGTATGTCCGTATATTTTATGAAGATTTTTGACAAATTTACTATAATTAGATTTCATTTTAAGCATGAGTAAATTAATTCATTTTGAAAACTACTTCTACATAGCCAAAATTAGAGTTGTTTTATAGTTAAAAAGTAATACCTTGAAAGCATGTTGTGTATTATTTGAAATTGAATATTAATTCATGCATGAACAAAGGTAACTGTGTGATATGGTTTATCTTTGAACCTCTGTATTTTATAATAAAATTTAGTATATTAAACAATTATCCTTATTTTAAGCATAATGTGTTGCGTTATGAGTAACCATAATTTTAAACTGATTTTTATTAATAACTTTCATAATATTATTATAAATGCAATTAATGTTAAATTTATCAAAAGTTTTATGAAATATTTAAATAAATCATTATTTTTTATGTATGTTTAATATAAAAATGCCATAAAATAACATTATATTTTTAACTTATTGTATTAAATTAAAAACAATTATGTAGTTTATAATGACTTTGCTTTTCGGAAAGGTACCTTCCTGCCTGCTGGGATTATGTCACTAACAAGATTTAATATTGGTTTTGTGTCGGTGGTGGGTTATAAATATTTTGTTAGTGGTGGTTTGAGTAAATGGTAGTTTATATCTTTCTAACTTCAAACCTTAATGCTCATATTGCACTAACTTATAAATCAAGTACATTGTTGATTGAAAAATAGTAAAAAAATATAAAATTGAAACGGATAAGTAAAATTTGAATTTTGTACCTCAGAGGAAACATCGGGCACTGATCTGCAAATACCGAGAGATATGCAGGCAGGAAGGTCCCATAAAGTGAACATAACAAGCCCTATTATTATGCGACCAACAAACCCGAATGCGCCCTTCACCACTCAGTCTGATGAGAAAATCCATATTGCAGTCGATAAGGATGATACCGACGAAAACACTTATGAAAATATTCTTTCTACCGTAAGTCAAACACAGCACAATGACGACGGAGATGCTATTAAAGAAGAAACTAAAATTCAAAATAGATACGTTAGACACGAGGATAATACAAAGGAAATTTTAGATAACAGCAGTTACGAAACAAATGACAGTGAAGCAGAATCGGAAACTTATATTGAATACACTGATAATGATTTAGATGAAGTGTTACTTGCATCTGATACAGAAAATAAAGATATCGGAGTTTGTGCTTTAGAAAAACCTGAAAAAGTAGAAAATCATATACCCGTAGTCGAAGAACAATCTAAAGAAAAACCTAATACTCCTCCAATACGCCCTTTCGGAGAAGAACATTATCTCCCAATGAGTCCACGTAAGACCTCAACATTAGAACCTCCTCATAAAACAATACTTCAAAATTTGAGTGTATTTGACCAGACTATGCCTCAAAGCTACGAAGACAATCCTTATGTTGAAATGAGTCTAGGAAATGAGGAAGAAGACATGCAAACATATGAAATAGTTTGTGTTAATAATGGTAAAATAGAACCAGTATACATGGAAGTCAAAAATGGAGCTATTGCAGAAAATGAACCAGAAAGTGTGATTCTTAGAGATAAATCAATATCAGATACAGTATCAAACTTTGCTGATACTAAACAACACACATTAAAAAGAGTTTCTAAAGGCGAGAAAACCAAAGAAAAATCTGATTGTTCAGATGCTGACGATGAAGCATCTAGAGACATGTCACTTGATACTCCTTTCAATAGGTTGAGTATTTCGGATACTTTCCGGCCTGCTTCATATTATCTCAGCGGAAGTAGAACTATATTATGCAGACAAAACAGCTCTGACAGTGAAGTTTATCCACTACCTCCTGTACCGAGTTCGTCACCACCTTGTGAAGAACTCTCTGATGAAGCTTTGTCTAAATATATTTTAGATAAATTAGATAAATCGGACATACCACAGGATAGTTCAATATTAAAAATGTTGACTAGCGAGAATCAAAAGAAGATAAATGCCAAAAGAAAAACGACTTCATTAATGATTTATGGTAGTCGAACTTCTATTCATGACACTCTGACGAGAGGTGAAAAAATTCGTAATAGTAGGGCAAGTATAGCAAATGAAAAACAAAATGTGATAGAAATGTCAACTAGCTTGCACGGAAATTTAATATCTGAACAAAACATTTGTTGTGGTATCGATACAGATTCCTTGGGAAGCTGTAATGCAGAAAGAGGGTCTTCTAGATTATCCGTAGGATCAGATGTGAGCAGCAAGTTTGATATGGCGCCTTCAAATATATCGTCCGAGGTAACGAGCCTCGGAAGTGATTCAATGATGGACTTAAGTCACTTAAGTGGATTGAGAGATATAGAAACTATGATCAAGAGAAGACCTCTTTCTGATGATTCATTATTTGAGTTGACAGAAATTCCGCTTCATAATGATTCAATTTTAAATATAGATCTCGATAGATATTTAGGAAATTTGCAACCTTTAACAAGTGACTTATCTTGCGAAAATAATTATGAAAATTCTTATGTCAGAGATTCAACAGTTCATAATCATTTAGTTAATAATAATAACGCAGTTGAATCACAAGTAAAAACTGTAATACATCAACGATGTTCTAGTACTCCTATTAGCAATGGTAACAGCAATAGCTCTGAAGATAAAATTGATATTGGTATCCAGTATAGAAATTTAGAAGAACATGTTTCAGGCTATATTGGTTCACAAAGTTCTTGTAGTTCTGTAGGTATAGCTAAGTCCCCAATATCATTTTATTGTAAAGATAATGATAAAGGCACCCTTTTAAGAAAAAACTTAAATAATGATTCGTTGGCAAATAAAATAAAAGAATTCGAAAACGAAAAATTGGCACCTAAAAGCGGAAATGACACTAATGCTTCATCAACAAGCACTGGCTTTCATAGTAGGGAAAGTTCTACAGAACATAGTGCACCCTATTATTATTCTGATCTTTCATCGCAGGAGCATATTAATGTACTACCTACTTCTCACTTTCTGAAAAACACTAATCTTCACCGAAAACTAAATAATCAAAGACGCAGGGGTCCGTTACACAAGAAAAATGAAATATCACATATTCATAATCCAATTCGTAATAATCAAGTACTTATGTCTGACCGTTCTTTTGAATTAGCTTCAACAGCAAGGAGTGTGTCGGTGGAATTTTTGAGTGCAGCAGATAAAGACTCTGATATTGATATGAAAAATATTTACGAATCTACTGCTGGAAAAAGTTCTAAAATACCGGAGTCAATGAACTTGATATCAAGTCTTGGTTGTAAAAGAAGTCCTAATAAAGATATGATTGATGAAAACCCATCCACTGATTTTAATGTTTTAAATCATACTTCTTTAAATACAAGTACAATTCAGTTATCATCCGCTAGTATGTCATCACACTGTAGTGGAAATTCTTCAAATACAGTATATTATGATGCAGAAGCAGAAGCAAGTACATATGAAAACGTTTTGTGTCAAGGAGAAAAACACTGGGATGAGGATTCGTTATGGAGAGACAATTTAAGACGGGTATCACATAGACACGCTCGATCCATGGATGATTTAGATACAGTGCCAGCAGATACCGTATCTAATCGTTCTGCATTAGATGCATGTGGGATGCATAGTATTAAACGTTTAAAGAAAACTGCTACTAACAAAATTAATCGAAACGCCACCTATGTTAATTGCGAAATACAAGGACAGATGCAGAGACGTAAAGATAATTACATTGGTATTCAGTGTACATATTCGGAAGAAGAAGAAAAACTGGATGATAATGACGTTTATGTAAGTTTAGCAAAGAATTCAGAAACATGTAACGAGCAGTCTGATGAAGGAGTGTATGAACAATTAACTATTGAATCGTCAGAGAATTCTCATTTATTACCAGAAGCGGTGGATCAAAAATGTGTAATTCAAGATAATAGTCGAAAACAGTTTGAGATAGACAGAGAAAAATTAAGACAGTGGGACTTAATGTCTAGTGGTTTGATGAAAGGACGGGTAGGAGGGGCGCGGGGTGTTGGAGCTGGTATGGGTGTGGGCGAAGTTCTCTGTAGCATGGACTCCGGAACACACAGGGCAAGTGATGAAGGTATCTTATAACATGCAAATGTCCCGTAAGGTACAATATGTAAGTTACATTCCTATTACGATTTTTAGCAAAGCAAGTCATTTAAATACATTGTAAATAATTTGGCATTTTTATGTGACTACGCGTTTATAACAAGGATTTGAACAAGATAAGGTGTATAGCAAAAGCGAAGAGCATGCAAATTTTTAACATGGATTGCAACATGTACATAGTAATATAATGGTAATAATACACTAATACGCAACCTTTGCACACTTTATCATGTTTTGCCATCCTTTAAATAAAATTTAAAAACTTTTAATGATGGTTGTAATTTTTATTTTAATGCGATTTTAATCAACAAGACTTTAAATTGATTCTAGCTTCCACGACAATGCCCGGCACGAATTTTGAATCAACAACCAATAATAACTCAACTCAACAAACATTGTCTAAGAAAGCTTTCCTCGGAAGCAATACTTCAATTGGCAGAAGCAACAGAGATGCTAATATACCAGTTCGCGCTGTTAGCCCCAGAGTGAGATGGGTAGAGGAAAAGCAGTCAAATGATCATTTCGGTTCACAACAGATGTCAACAACACAACAAAATGTAAGTTTAAATAAAATAACATACAATTTTTTTTTTATGTATTCATTATTACATACCGTTTTAGTTGCACGCGTTAAATGATTCATGGGCGACGGCAAGATCGCCGTCAAGAACTTTACAACAACCAGTTAGTGCAGTTAGTCCTCGGGTTCGAAGGAATATTGATAATGATGACTTGGTTTGTATTCCCATAAAACTTACCTTTTCATAAACATGTCATACATACGTAGTAAATCGTATTTAAATGCAGCTTGATGTTATTTTATATTGTGTAGCAAGTTTTTGTTTGTCATTATGCTTTATGTGTTAACACTATCAGCAATGGGAGATGCAGCCAACAGGGCAAGGGGAACAGTTGGGTGAAAATCCAACGGCTGGAGAACTTTTGGGTAGAACTCACGAAGAATTGGTGTTACTTTTGATACAATTGAGAAGACGACACGCCGCGACACATCGTTCTATTGAGCAATGCTGTGCACAAATTAGTAGTATAGAGGTGCCTTTTTTTCGATACTTTATTTTTATTTATATTATTCATGTAGAATTTTTTCACATTTTGTTTGCAATATTAATTTAGATGTATCTATTTTCGCAATATTACCCGTACATATTAATTTCACTTTGTCGATGACATCACTACAATTTGAATTATTTTGATTAACATTAACAAAGATGTCTGTTTTTATTCACAGGACTGCCTTAATTCTCTAAAGGCAATGGAGCGTGAAGAAAGCTTGCAACGACTGGAACAATTAAAAAAACAACTGATGGATCTGGAACATCAGTATGAAAAAAGCAAACCCTTAGTACAGTTAGTAGATAACATGGTTAAGCTGGGATCCTTGTATAATAGACCTGGATCTACGATAGAACGTTTAGAAAGAAATCAGAGATTAAGACAGAAAGTGTTGGCGGAGCACGCTTTAGAACAGCAAAGGTTAATTGTATTTTAAAGCCATAAATTAGTAGTAATATTTAATTATGTCTGGTGACTAAAATATGTTTCATATATTGTTTAACCACTTCTGGCACTATATTTCTTAACTTATTCATGAAATATCCAGTTTCAGTGATATTATATGTATTAATAATATGCTGATGGTAAATGTTTTTAAGGTGGTTGGAAAATGCAGCTGCTGGAAAGACCTTGGAAACAGAAGCAGCCAGAGCCAGAGTTGCAGAACTATGGGCTTTGGAACAAGAGCTAGCAGACGAGGCAGCCATATTGCAAGGACTAAAGACTGATAAAGACACGATTGATACTTTATTAACTGGTAAACACTTCCTTATTGTTTTATGATGTGAAAACATTTTAGCTTTTGGTAGGGGTAAAATTAGAGTAACTTATGTTACGTATTGTGTCTCTTAAGTGTGTATGTGTATATACTATATGTGGCTATAGCGAGCGCATCCTTATATACATTACTACAATTTATGTAAATGGGTGAGGTCAATTGCCAATTTTCAACTACTTTCTTTCAAGATAAGCAAATACCTTCAACATGAGGTAATGTCAAATTGAAAATCTATTATCTACTGAAGATGCCGATACATCCTGGACAATTTTGATTACGGCAATACCCAAATAACACACAGACTGAATATACAGCAGCAAGTCAGCCTTTTAACAGTATTAGGTTATACTAAAGATGTATTTGAGTTTTTGGGGATATTTAAGATTGCACATCTTAAATATCCCCAAAAACTACAATAAGGACATATTTTGACTCTTTTATAGCCTTGCTTGCTTGGTATCTGTAGGTAGCTGTAGAAGAGGAGGGAAAGTACCAGAAGATTATAATCGTTGTTTCTAATACTATTGTTTAGACATAGGTTTTATAGCTGGTTTAGAAGGCCTCGGCTTGTTAGTGGCTGGTTATTGAAGTAACTTATACTTCTTGTGCAGCTGACTGCTGTACATTACTTAGATTCGAGACAGCTTCTAACCCTGTACAAATACAAGGTCCGGTCAGCTGTAGAGTAGTGCTGCCATGTTTGGGCTGGTGCTGCCAAATATTAACTAGCAGCTATGGAATCAGTAGAGAGACGAGCCAAGAGGATTATCTGTAACCCTGATTTGGTTACTGCCAATCTGCCTAGCCTCGAACTCAGGCGTAGAGTGGTCGGTCTCGGTGTTCTACACGTTACATTTCAGAATTACACAATTTAATTCCCTCTTTCTCTTGCCATCATCAGAAAACCAGAAGCATGGCGGATTTCCATCCGTCGTTTTGCTTCAGACGAAGCGTTTTGCTTCGTCATTCATAATGCGTACAGTACAGCAAATGACTGGAATAATTCGCCTGCATCTGTCTTTCCGTCCGATAAAAATGTAGGTGTGTTCAAGAGAATAGGCTTTTGCTAAGCCAGTGCGTTTACCACCCAAAACTAAATCGCCACTTATTATCAAGTGGGATCGTAGTTAAGCACTAACTTATAAATTTAAAAAAGGGTAATGATTATACAACTAAGTGTACAGGTTTCGAAGTTGTCTCGAATCTAAATAACGCCGCACTTTTGCAAGGACTTCAAGCTTCATTGCAGCTGATTTCACTCAATGAACCACTCAATGTTAAGATTCAATGAGGTCTCGACACTTAATAATTGAAAGCGATCGGTGTATTCCAAAGACACATTCTGAAAAGTAGGAGCCAAGTTGAACGGATTGTTAATATTAGTCCATCGCGGTACATCTCCTAAGTAGCGGGGATTTGACGTAAACACCACGATTAGCATGCGGATTGGCGATCACGAATGTCGCGTTCATTAGACGCTGCTGCCTGTCACCGGTTAGAATTCTTTTCGGACTGGCATTTCTTCGAGATGGTTTTTATGCTACTTATCGAAAGCTAAATAGATTTTCTTAGCATTTCTCTTTGTCTAACTGTCACTACATCACATGATGTGACGATACGACCAAAACATTTATCTGATGGTAAGTGCAGCGTCTGCCCATAACAAATTCTGTGTCGCACAAAGGAATCCTTCCACCAGTAAGTCTCATATAGAGGAACGACCTATGTAGGTTCAATATATAAAACTCGTATATTACCATAAATATTTTAACTATAAATCTTATCTTGCTAAAAATTTTGTATATTTTAATGCGCTAATCTCAAGAATTATTGACCCTCATAAAAAAATAAATCATTTGATAATTTGTTTATTCAGTAACTTTATGCTAAGTTTTTTTAGTTTTTTTTAGTTTTATGCAATCTCTTTATAAGCCAGTTTTTTTAATAATTAAGAAAGAACAGATAATAAGAAAATAAACAAATTAATTATAATAAAAGAAGGAACTATCCCGAAAATTTAAACAGTTCCCACGGGATATTTTAAAAAACTATATCCACGCGGACGAGGACACGGGCATCAGCTAGTAATATTATAATTGCGAAAGTAACTCTGTGTCTGTCTGTTTGTTACCTTTTCACTGTTTAACCGCTAAAACGATATTGACTAATTTTTTTTTGAATAAACAATTCAGGAAAGTTCTAGCCTAAAAAACCTTTGTTACGAACTTGAAGAGTCGCATGTTGCGAAACGAATATTATTGAAATGAGCCGAACTGTGAATGCTCAGGTCACACCGTAGTGTGGTCTTGTCGTCGGCTTAATATACGCGGGTGAAACCGTGGAACACAGCTAGTTGTTAATAAATATCGTTTTTTTCCGTAGGGGTTCGTAGCAAATTAAACAATGTGCCCAGAGGTGACTTGCGTGCACAACACATTGGGGGCGGCCTGGAGGCGGAGCTAGCGCGCGTGCACGCCATGTTGGCGCACAATTCTAAGGTTTATAAGGTTTTCATCTATAT
>DWUL01000076.1:0-11107 GCA_018249735.1 Luehdorfia japonica | reverse complement strand
GTAATGTTTGCTGGCCTGGTTTGGTACCTACCTATACGGATTCCTGCATAAGAATCACCACCAGTAAAAAAATTCCTGCCTATCACCAGTTGCCGATCTAGATGTAGCACTTATATATATACTAAATAGTATATTCAATTGTATACCATACTTTTAATTTACTTCCGACAAGCTCATTTTATGAACGCGCTTAATTAAGCACCAATTCACTGTTTACTTTGCCCGATATTGCCACTGTATTGGGCGTATTTCATAAAAAAATCTTTTCTCACAATTTCGCACTGAACCCTCCTATCGTTTCAAAATATATACACGACATTATAACTGTAAATTACTCTTTCTGTATTGCAATAATAACGGCCTCGGCAAGGGTTTCGACACAAACCACGTTGCTCCACAAAATATCTGAAATTGCAAAAACTCATAAGATTTTCTATTTGTAAGCGCTTCTTCTCTGTTATCTTCTTCTCTTAAATGTTAAATTTTAATAACTGGATCCTAAGTAAACTTTCAATGTTTACTCTACGGTAACTAAATATCTTAAAAGCATTGCCTTCAGAAAATTTCAATAAAGGATTGAGCATTTGTAAAGTGAGGAGCTGTACTAAAACCGTATAATGCGGTTATATTAAAAGATATATTGTGATTGTATGCTGTTACTTAACTTTATTAAAAAGTATAATTTTTTAATTTTTGAAACAAAATCGAGAAATTCCAAGGAATTTTATATACTTATACCGTATTAGTAAATGTTGAGCTTTATAGATTTTTTACCCGTTTGTAAGTAAATAACGAGAAATACATTGACATTGACACTAATGCTTTTTTTTCTTCAGAAGAGAGGCAAACGAGCTGTCGGTTCACACGACGGTAAGATATCACCTTTGTCTATGAACATCTGCAATACCAAGGGACACTATGTTTCGCTTTGAAGGGCACTGAAGCCAATGATAATAATAATGATGATGATTATGGCCTGCTTAGTGTTACTAATTAGTTTCGTAATCAAAGGTTTAAACGAATTATTCTAGATCTATAATAAATAGGTTTTGTTTTAATCCTGAAATGAATTTTGTCACAAGTCATTGGGCCCGTATGTGTACTTTTCTACAGAGTTGGAATGAAGCCAAATCCTAATAAATGGCCAATGTCGCTTTGTGGTTTAAATTCCACTGCATCGAACTAAATAAAATGTAGATTCAGAAAAAAACTGTACTTTAAATACATTATTAATGTATTAATGTTAAAACTATAATGTTTCTTTTGTTTTATATCATTATTAATCACTAATTAAGTACTTTTTATAAACTGAAAGACATGTGACATAAGAAAATAACAAAAAGAAAAGCTATTAAGAAAAATTACAATTTAGCTGTGACAACTATTAATGTGTTTTTAGTTTTAGAAACTAAAACAGATAAAGACATACCTAAAAACGAGCGTTTATTAGGTATATTAGTAGGCAAAATTGATGAAACAGTAGATCTGGCTAAATCTATCACTAACGATTTTATTTTAAAAGATGTTAAAACTTTCATACATGTTTCGGAAATAATAAAAACTGGTCTTCAAGCAAATATAGAGAACATTATTTCAGAACAAAATCTGAAAAGGAAATTTATTTCTAATTTGGAAAATATAGCTTCATTAACTCCACAGCTAATGGATATAGAGTTAAGTAAGCAAAGTTTAAGCAGTCTTATAAAATCATGCGAAACAATAAAGATTAAATTAGAGGAGAATAATGAAAAGATTGCGTATAATGAAGTACAGACCTCGGATTCCCAATGCAGCGTAACATGTTCTTGTAGTCATTTAGAAACACATGACGTGAATAAGATGTCTAATGAAGACAAAACAAAAGATTCACCAGAAATTTCGAGAATATGTGGATGCGATGGCAACAAAATGATCATTAAAGAAAATGACGAAAATTGTAATGGTAACATATATCAATCCAGGGATATTGAAGACCATAATATAAGTGCAGAAAGCACGATAGGATATTTTGAAAGTATTGTTCATAAAACGTCAAAAGTAAAACGGATTCAAAACGTGGATGGAACTATGCAAGAAGAAATAGAGACAATAATAGTTAGAAAAAAGAAACATGATCCTTCTGGGAAATTTTTAGAAAATGGGGAAAATGAACATATTGACGATCTATCCTTCGAATTATCTATGATGGAAAACAACGATGAAGAAGTTATAACGTGATTGAAAACATTTTTTTATAAGCGCGATTTGACCAATTTATATCTTAACACGAGTATAGAATCAAACAATTTGCTATTAGATTTACGGTAGAAAAATATTTTTTCTATAATATAGTAATGCATTTTTAATAAAAATACTCCGATTCAAAAACCAGTACCGAAATCACTTAAGTAACCTGTTAATTAAAAAAAATAAATAGAATTTGTGTATTCTGTACGTAATGTTGTAATAAATATCACAATTTATCAAAGTATTTTGTATTCAAGTTTAAGTAAGAATGTGATGATTACATTTATCATTGTTATAGTGAGCATTAAAAAATTAAAAGCAAGTAAGAGTTGCTTATAAAAATATAACAAAAATAATTTCGTAACAAGCAATTAGGAAAAACCATAATGTAAATACGGAGACACTGTTTTGCACCTAATATCTTCAAACATTGCAGTTTTCGGCTACCTTAGTATTAAGAGAATTAAATGAATAGAAGTTAGCAGTACTTATGTTTACAGGAAATGGAATGTCCTGTCAAAGATGGTAATTCCCAGAGTAATGCTGAGTATACGATATATTGGATCTGAATTAGAGGAAATAGAAAGAGAGGACAATTTCAGATTGAAGAGATTTAAAGAATTAAAAACGAAAAAAAATACAAAAGATTTAAAAATAAATCATGATGTAGAAAGATATGAAGAATATGCTGAAGTTGAAGAAGATAATAAAATAGAAGAAGAAGATACTAAAATGGATGAAGAAGCTACTAAAATAGAAGGAAAAGATTCTAAAATGGAAGAAGAAGATACTGAAATGAAAGGAGAAGATACTAAAATGGATGACGAAGATACTAAAACAGAAGAAGAAAATAATAAAATGGAACAAAAAGGCACTAAAATGGAAGAAGAAGATTCTAAAATGGAACAGGTAGATACTAAAACAGAACAAAAATACACTAAAATGGAAGAAGAAGATACTAAAATTGAACAGGAAGATACTAAAATGGAAGAAGAAGAGACTAAAATGGAAGAATATTGTAGTTGTCCTGCCGATTCCTTAACTAAAGAACGTAAAATATCTTTCAATGATAATAAAATTGATTTAGCCCCTAATGAGGTCACATATCAACACTGGCACGATCTTTTGTTACACGCGGATGAAATTATTGACTCGTCTAAGTCAAACGCAAAAATTATGCATTCCGAAAATAAATTTTTATGTTCTTGTATTGATCTTAAGTCTATTTTAGAAGAAATTGTTATGAATCGTATATGTGATAAGTGTAAAAAAATAATTAAAACACCTAATAAAGTGGCTTCTCCTCTCCAAAATTCACTTGAATCATCAGAAGTATCGAGTAAACTATCTGTTTCTGACAGCATATTTAATTTAAAATCAGAAGCTAGTGAAAAATTGGGATATTATGAAAGAAAGTATGAAGAGATAATTAAAGTATCCCGACTACAGAATGAGGATGGAACGATACGTCAGAAGAAACAAAAAATAACAGTTAAGACTCACAAAAGAAACCCCACAAGTGCTAAACCACTCAGTGGAAACAATATTATTAATAATCGAAGTTCAATAAGTTCTTTTAAGGAATTCGATTGTTGTACATCAGGAGGCGGTACAGAACAGCATAAAAACGTTCATCAAGAATGTTACTCTGATCATTGCGATATACATAAAAAGAATATAAGTCAAAATGCAATTAATTGCCCTAGAAATACTAAATCAGAACCTGTTTGTGGTAATGAACAGAGGAATGAGTGCAAACTTGGATCAAGTATGTCTGCTAAAAGCTTTAAAGAGACAAAAACAATAGATGCAGCTTCATGTTCATGCCCTGGCGCTATAACTCTAAATATAAAGTTTCAAACTGGAGGTTGTGAAAAGGAAGAAAATATTAAGCTATCAAAATTGCCTCTAACGTCGTCTATCAAAATTAATTTTTTTAATTTACCAAAATCGCCTTTTTTTAAAGAATTACAACAAGTTTCTTCTCTACATTTTGCTTCTTTGTCGCGAGAGAAGAAAATAAATGAAAGCTCATATATAACTGATATAGAAGCACTAAAAGACGTTCCTTGTATATGTTTATCAGATCATACTAATGTTTTGAATAACGCTGTACATAAAAGTAACCTGGCTTTTAACGAATTAGGTTTTCCAAGATGTGCTGACAACGACACCATCGTTAAGAATGCTTCCACAGATCAAATATTAGATATAAGTAATCTTCCAATAGAAGGCAATGATAAAGACAAAATGCCAGAGTTTACTTATATTTTTAGCAAGGTAAAAAAGAAAAACGACCAGATAGATTTTAAAACACAAGATGATTCTAAAACAATACATAAAGATATATTTCTTAAATATTGTAACGCTAATGTCAACCAGTATTCTTACATATTTAGTAGTTTCAAGCGTATTGAAATTGACGATATGCTTAAAAGTGCTTGCTCATATACGCCAGATTTTCCATACGTTTTTAGTAAAGTAGCAGACGAAGGTTTCGACAAACATTTATGTTTATCTAACAATGTGAAGTCAACAGATATCAATGCCCTTTTGAGGGATGCTTCCACACGTACTTTCGAAAACACTGTACATACAAGTAATCTGGCTTTTAATGAATTAGCTTTTTCAAGATGTGTTGAAAAAGATACTATGGTAAAAAATGATTCCACGGATAAAATAGTAGATGCAAGTAATTTTTCAATAGAACGAAATGGTAAAGATAAAAACTCACATATAAATGATTGCATGCAAGTGCCAGAGTTTACTTATATTTTTAGTAAGGTGAAAAAGGAGAACGCCGACATAGATTTACATACACAAGATTATTCTAAAACAGTACATAAAGATATCTTTCTTAAATATTGTAACACAGATCTTAACCAGTTTGATTACATATTTAGTCGTTTCAAACGTATTGTAATCGACGATATGCTTAAAAGTGCCTGCTCATATTCGCCAGGATTTCCATACGTTTTTAGTAAAGTAGCTGACGAAGGTTTCAACAAACATTTATGTTTATCTAACATTGTGAAGTCAACAGAAATCAATGCTCTTTTCAGGGATGCTTGCACACGTTCTTTTGATTTTGCTTACATTTTCAATTTCCTAAAAAATTCCGAAATAGACGCCATGTTCAAAAGTTCTTGTACACGTAAAGTAGACTTTCCTTACATATTTGAAAACGTGAAAACCAGAAGAAACAGTCTACTAAATATAACTGATATTTCAAGGACAGATGAAATCGAGACAATGTTTAAAAATGCTTGTAAGCGTCCTTCTGACTTCGCTTATATATTTAACCATTTGAATAGCGTTAAAATTGATAATATGATTAAAGAGGCATGCTTTCGTGCCCTAAATTATTCATATATTTTTAGTAAAGTTGAAAATCGGAAAAGCAATACAGCATTGACAGAAACTGATTATTTAAGTTTAATTAAAAGCGATGAAATGTTCAAAAACTCTTGTAAGCCTTTGTGTCAGTTTCCTTTCATTTTTAGTCGTTCAAAACATGCAGTAAAAGACGCTAAACCATTATGCGAATGTATAAATTCGAAATTTTGTAAAATAGGTAACACTATAGACGGCAAAAACTCGAAAAATTCTTTAACTGCTTATTCTTACATATTTAGCAAAGCCAAAACATTAAGACAATCTCAAAATCCACAAAATTATGAAGAAAGAGAAACTATGCTTAAAGATGCGTGTATACACAAAAATGATTTAACACTATTTAACTTAGAAAATTCCAATACTTACGCAAAATGTGACTTCAGCTACATATTTGAGAAAGTACCTGAAGCGGACGCCAGCCAATCTAAGAAATGTAACTGTCCCTCTGAAAAAAATAGATCCACCTCATATTATAGTGTACGTTGTACAAATCGTATATACGATGGTAACAATTGTCAAGTAATTGATTCCCGAACTAACTGCTTTTATAAATCTAGTGCGACTCCATACAAGTTATTAGGACTACTCCCAAGTAACAAAAACAGTAACACAGACCATATAGGTATTGAAGTTATGTGGAAAACTGGCTGTTTATGTGGAGATAAAATAGAATCGAAAAGTTTAACTGACAAAAAGTCTCAACTTAATTCAGGGAGTTGTACATCGGACGTAAGAAATAATGTTAATATGTCAAAGAGTTGGTGTTCCAACATTGTTACTCCAAAAGTACTTCCAAGTAAATTTTCCTCGCGTTCTTTTGAAATGGACACGGAAAACGGTAAAATATTAAAAGAAAAGGAGAATATTTCCCTTATTAGACGGATGTTGGATTCAGTAAAAAATGTTTATATGCCGTTTAGTAATCTAGCCAAGTCTGAAGTAGCCAAGAAACTTAGTACCCAGGAATTATCCGATACATTTGCTGACAAATTAAATAGCCTTCTGTCAGATTCTACCATATCTAATTATTCTTGGAAATCTTGTGTTATGAAAACGTGTCAAGTAGATATAGAGAGTAAAGACAAAATATCACGTTCTTGTATTTCGTTTGAATCATCTCTTGATTTTGCTTCTTGTAAAAGTGAAGGTGTGGGCTCTGTTATAAATAGTACGAAATCATTTGATCGAGATTATAAGAAGTTATGTTGTAAGCATTTGGATGCTTCTACTGTTGCAGGAAAACGAATCTTATTTGACGTAGAAATGCAATCAGGCAGTTCAGTTAATAATACGGATTCACATAATTCAATGAAACGAAAATGTTCATCGAAGACTAGATCCGATTTCTTGGATAAGTGTACATGCTCATCAAGCGTGAGAACTAAAGATACCCCTAAATTATTTCATGCAGAGTGTTCCCATTCTCTAGGTGTGCAAAAGCAATATACTAGTAAATTAGGAAATAAATGCACTAGTCCATTATATATCGAAAGGCATATTAGTAAATCATCTAAAGCAACACATTCTTGCACAGCTATCTTGTCAAACAAAGATGTTATTAATTCAAAAATCGAAGGTTATTGCAATGTTTGTCAACAATATAATAATATTTTAGATTGCACATCGACGGAGAGTTGCTGTGTTGTAGAATCATGTATTTTAAATCAAAATACTCAATCTATACAAAGATCTCGGTCATTTGATGACAATAAATACTACTATTCAAAAAAATAGAAACGCTCAACGTCATTTCTCTCATTTTTCTTTAAGGGACACCGGTTTTTTATTCTTCCACAGTTTTTCAAAATTTACTATTGATCGTTGTTATCTATATATAAACTTTACTTGTTCGTACGTAAATAGTCATTAAAAATTATAAAACGGAGACATTTTTATTACTAAGGTTTTGAAATCTGTAGTAGTTATATTGAATAAAGTAATTTTTCAATACATTATTATTATTATTTGATTTGGTAAATTTTATACTCAGTAATATTAACAAAAACTACGCCAGCAATCGATCTACTTTCATAGAGATACTTTTATGACGTCAGCTTTGCGGTATATCTAGAACAGTATTTTGACTTTCTACCAACCCATCTCATCCCGTGGGTGTCGTAAAAGTCGAAAGAGGGAAATATAAAACCAGAAGATGGCCAGCAGCATCTTCCTGGAGTATCTGAATAAATAAAATGCAGTATATATAAACTATGGCAAAATCTCCACAAAATGAGAGCTACACACTTCTGTGACTATTTATGGGGCAGGCCTATGTTCAGCTGTGGACTAGTGATAGGCTGAAATGACGATGGTGATACTTATGTTATTCGTCGTGAATGTAGCTTTATTAAATTAAAGTTTATCATATTAGACGTACTACTCTTGCTCCAACCTAAAAATGGCGTGTGACACTACATACTAAAAAATGCCTTAACTTACGATACCGAGGTTCATAGACTTCGTTCAATTTACTTTTTATTTATGGTCTGTGTAGAAAACAGTAACAGTATAATAGATAAAAATACAGGTGAGGCAGATCAGTGGCAGTAAACTAAATAGTAAGTACTGTCAACACTAAAACTGTTATATGTAAATCCCGTCTGAAGCAACAACCTATAGAAAGTTTTAACGCTTGGTACACGCCTTCAGGAGCGGGGATCACTCCACATTGCAGACTTCAATCGTATATTATATATTACGCAGATACACAATTGTGAACTTCCGTGTTTTGCTATTGAGACTTTACAAATACTATCAAAGTTTTTATTTCTATTTAAACTATACAATCGATTAACGCCAAAAAATGTCATAGCCGGCCGGTCGTCTAGACTGGGTCTGATAGAAATAAGCGCGACCGTGGAATAATTAGCGATGCTCCGATTGTTGGCATCCTATGTCGGATAATTAGTGGATTGCAAAACGACGGACAAGCGTTTCGGACTCTTAATGTTGTTCTCTTGTTAGATTCTGAGCGTGCGCGAGTATTACACATTTGTAATGGTAGGGTTGTCAAAAATATGACATTTAACATAACTTATTTCATATTATGTTTATAAGAGCCAGGAACAAGAAAAACTAATAATGCCAGTTACTCGATTTCACAGAGTCAGTAACTCTTTTATGGGGCATTGTATATGTTTTTACAACAAAATCCCAGAAAGTACAGTGTAGCAATTAAAAATGATGAAATTTTTGTATTAAACAAATACTATAAAACGGTTAAAAATACTTGGATGATGATAACCCTTGGGAATGATGTGATCGCTGTCAAGATTATTTCTACATGCTTACATTTATGATACTAAAGTAATTGCATATTACATTGTTTTTAAAATGACTAAGAAGAAAGTAAATATCCGCGAGGTTTCTGGCTCGTTCTTAATTTTTCACATAGGCATTTAAACAACTATTGGACAGATTTTGTAAATATTTATTGAACAATGTTAATGAGCTATAATTAATTCAAAGAAGTAGTATTGTCCATGAGTAAAACACAGGTAAAAAATCTATTAAAATTAATTACTAATAAAAAGCGTGGTAAGTAGAAAATATTCTTTAGTTTAATTTTCAATGCCCGTTGTCTTAATAAAACCCATGACCCTAACTAAATGAAACGTTTGGCAACACGCCACGCGGCGTAGTACGCAGACGTGACGTCATGGTGGCATTCCGCCACGAGTTATGCCGTCTAGCAACGCAGACGAGACATATCCATCGTTACACGAGTCGGCAACTGCTTAGCACCAGCGAATAATGTCACGTGAGGATGTTATGTATCGTGCAGGAGCTACCTTCGTTTCTGATGGGAATTCAGCTGGCATGTAGTGCTACTTTAAGACCACCAACTGAGATTAAAATTAGAACAAGTTAAATTAGAAGCTCCCTTATAGGTTAAATTACATGAGAATAAAAATAATAAGCAGCCATTTTAGATTTTTCTTTATAATATTATCTCAAAGTTAGCTGTCATGACTAATACCAAAATGTTATACTAACATTTACCGCTTTCCTTTCGTAATAGGTTTTTTCATCGTTTTTCAGATTATATTTTTTTATATATTAAGGTAGAATATGAATTATTTCGTGCAACATAGTTTAGTTAAAGCTCCGACAGTTTTTAGAGGCTTAAGATGATAAAGAATGCACCTTTGAATAATCTGTAGACCAATGGCACAGACAGCCAATAATTTTACAAGGACTGTTTTGTTTGTTTACAAATATTTGACAATAAACTTGAATAAAACTGATTGGTTTGTCTTTTTTGTTAGTAGAAAGTGATAAGACGACCAAAACGTTAACCTGATAGTAAGTGCAACGTCCGCCCATAACAAATTCTGTGTCTCTCTGAACATTTCATTTGTGAGGCACCACACTGCGCACGTCACGCTGATACATCAGCTCTTAAAGTCTCATATGACCAGTAATTACACCAACTTCATGCTCTTCAAACCGAAACAGCGGTGTTTGTACACCAACGCTTGACTAAAGCTGTCAGAAAGTTTGTTATTTTACTTAACATTTTATAGATAATAACAGCTAAAATACTAAACTTTTAGAATAATTCCTTTTCGGTAAAGCACAATATTACACAAGTTAATAAGTTACCTAAGTTCACATCACACATCCAGGGTTTACTGCTAAAGAATGCCTGCATTAAATCCGCCATTTGTTACATTTTATATGTAAGGTTAGCAAAAACAATAAATAAATAAAAAATAGTGTGTATTATATTAAGTGTTGTATTATAAAAAATATATTTGATGATGAATATTCGCTAGGTGCTGGAATTAGGCCTCTTTTCATTTTTGAAAGAGCTTCAATCCGGAAAGAACCACACTGATCTAAAAATCGACGAAGTCAAATAAATGTCAGGGCAATCTCATAGTCTGCATCAGAAGCTAAAATGACGATTTCAAATACTAAAATGTCTCGAACGGTGATTTATTGATTAAGGTTATTTAACATTGGATACATTTCTCATAAAAAAAATATACAAGTTCAGCATCACTTAAATCAGTATCTTAGTAAATGCTCCAACAATTTTGAAAGAACACAGCATTTACAATAAGCTTATATCTTAAATATTAAAAGTTTATAGTAAACCAAGAAAAAAGCAGTAATTGAAATTATATTTATTAAAATAAAAATTATACTATACTAGCTGAAGCCCTCGACTACGTCCACGTGGATATAAGTTTTTGAAGAACACCGTGAGAAGTAAAAATTTCCGGAAAACAAATATCCGTCTCCAGAATGCAAGCTATCTCTGTCTCAAATTTTGCCAAGTTCGGTTCAGCGGTTAAACCGTGAAAAGGTAACAAACACAGACGACAGGAAGAGTTACTTTCGCATTTATAATATTAATATGGATATAAGTGCGAAAGTAACTCTGTTTGACTCTGTAAAAAAAAATGTAGATAAAAAAAATAGTGCGTGCAACTCAGTACACATGGCAGAAGTGAAACATATGTATATATTAGTATAT
>DWUL01000075.1:0-11198 GCA_018249735.1 Luehdorfia japonica | reverse complement strand
CCCTACAGCAGTTCGTGTCCTCCTACGCGCACGCGGGCTATTTTGAAAACGCTTTTGAAACCGAATTGCCAACTCGTGGTGCAATACCCCGGCCACGTTACAGCGACGCATTTGCATAATGCCGGGTGCTCAGTAATCCACCCGTGCGTCTCTCAGTTTCGACAGTTGTATAACTTTGTTGAACCGTGAGAGTTATTGTCGCGATTGTGTAATGAACCTTCGGTGGAGATGACGCTCGACGCTGCGTAGATTGTTTTGGCAGAGGGACTTTATATAAACGATCGGGGACGTTTTTGTGTGGAATGGTTTGTTTATTTAGCGTGATTCAGGCGTGCCGGAATCGAGGCATTTCGGGGCGTCCGCCGGCGGCCCCGTGGACCGCTACTGAGGTCGCGCAACTGTGCCAATGTCGCCAACGCGGCCGCCTCCGTCCGTGCGGAACCGACGCCACGACACATCGCCTACATTTATAAATATAAAACGTACCCGACGCATTCACTACACATGTGAAAGAACCCGGAATGCTTTCGACTACGCCTACGCCTCTCCCCCATTCTGTAAATATAGTCGGGCGAGGACGAAGCGAGCCAGTCATCGATATAAATAACGTATGTTCGCACCTTTTTTGGTCGTACGAAAACACCGGACGCAGCTACCGGACGCGGACGCGGACGAAAGTGCATTGCTCTCTGCGAATATCACCTTTGCCGAACTGACATTCCGAGAATTGAACACCGGACATCGTCGTCATCCATACAAATACAAAAATAAATCCGGTCGTAACAAAAAACGTAATCTTGAAACTCCTAACAAATCAGCACCGGGCATCTACTCGTAGTTTTTGTTCTGTCGGAACCGCGTAAGATCCGGTCGATCTATTTCACACTTCTTTCCCCCATTTCCGTCGCCTTACAATAGTTCGGTGCAATTGTCAATTGGTCTTGTATTTCGCTGTCGGGTGCACAGCTGAGAAAAGGCACGACCAGCCATTAAATCGATCGGGTTGCGTAAAACAAAGGTCTGCGAAACCTTGTGCAAGCGGCGCGCCCGCGCTGCGCCGACATATCTGCGGATTTGCGTAACCGCGCACTTATCCGATACGACGCCCGTGTGTTGGGACACGCTCCGATGCCGACATCTGTTCCACTCTGTTCCAAATCATTATAAATCCTAATTTACGCCAACAAATTCTTATTCGACCACAGTCTAGAATAGAATGATTTAAGCGTAACGATTAGGCATTTGCGTTTCAATAAGCGTTGAAATTACCGTTCTATCGTGCTCAAGAATGATTTGTTGCGTTAGGCCCTTATTAAATTATCATATTTTAGCGCCGACGTCATAATACTTGAACGACAATAAACCCATTACACTGTAGATTTGTTGACCAATACGCATAAAATAAAATTCCTTCGTATTGCATAGGTGGTAGGACTATATTCCTATGCAGGAATCCGTCTAGATGTAGATACCACCCCAGGGGCCAGTATTCTGCAGTCATGCAGTAGTGAGCAAACGTGTGTTTCGGTATAACGGGCACTGAGATCTAGTGTAATCACGGGGCATATGAGACTTAAGAATTCATGTCTTAGGGTGACGGGTACAGTGTTGTGTCAAACAAAAATGTTCCGGACGACACAGCATTTGTCATGGGCAGACGGTTTTGCTCGCTTCGACCCTTCATCCAAAAAAAATAATGCAGAAATTTTAAAAATCATATACAGGAATCTGTTTAGATTCAACTGTGCAAACATTACCGTGCTCCGTTTTGAAGGGCACTGTCACCGATTGTAATAACCGGACATATAAGATTTAAGAACTGAAGTCTCAGTTCACCATAGCATGTGTTTATTTTTTTAATTCTTCAACGGTGTCGCATTGTGATATCACCGGTTAAACGCCAGTGAAGACGCCGTAGTGAATTGATTCGACCCCGCAAAGGACGGAACGCGCCGTATTCAAATCGCAAAAACTCCACAATCGCTAAACACACGCGACTATGTGAGGGGTGCTTAAAGCAAAAAAAAACATACACGCGCCAGTAATTAAACACGGCGCTGTGATCGCGCCTTGTCGATTCTCTGGTCGCGCAAGAGCGCTCTGCGGGAACGGAACGCTCTGGGAACATATTATATAAATAAGAAAACCAACAAACTTCGCCTTAAGTCCTTTTACTTAAGGGCCTTCGAGCGAATAATAATATTATTCTCATAATTAAAAAAATGAATAATCAGTGCTTAATTGTTTTGCATGGGCGCTCACAAGGAACGAAAAGGTTAAGGAATCGTGGCTGACACGCGCCCCATCCGAGCCAGCATTTCATTATATTCCGTTCCATATGGAACGCTTTTCACATTGGCAACGAGCGAAATAAATATGGCTTGCGTGGATTTCGTTTTTCTCTTGCACTCAAGTTTATTGCTTCAAACCTGCCGGGGCATCGCTTACGACGTTTCGGTTGTGACGGCAGCCGCCGCTGCATATCCGCGTCGTGAAGGTCATTGACCGCCGAAACACATCCAACATAACGATAACAAACCTTTTGTTCCAATTACAAAACAATTCGTGAGCCAATAGAGGCTTCCGATGATCTCTTACTAATTTAAAATCAACGTTTTTTACCTGCGAGCGTTCACTCATTTGAGGGATATCGCCCGCATGTACGAGTATGGATCAGTGTTAATTAATATTTTAATTGTCCGCGTTAGATTTCCATGTCCCCCTTCCTCATTTCGACATTCAGTTCATACAAATTAAAAATCAATGGATTCGAAACGGCCATACCTACTGTTCCAGTGTTATCGGCCGCGCAACAATGAGTCTACTGAACTCGCTCGTTGCCGAGGCATTTTAGGCTAATAACTCTAGAATGATGCCTTGTATGCAAATCATTCGATACAGTGTGCGTAATATGAAAGAAATATTCATAAAAACATTAAACGCATATTGAAAGTTTGGAAATGAAACTCGCATGGTGACAATGTAATAATGAATCAGCCATGACACGTCTGCGGTGAATTCAACCCGGGAAAGTTCATGAGTGAGTGCACTCGATGACGTCACGGAGAGATAAGTACAATAGCGCGGAGGGTAACTCAATGTTACCCTCCGCGTGGTGCAGGATGAATCATAAAATAAAATCTTCTATTAGGTCACTCCCCTCGTGGCTGTATCGCGCCCTACAACCTACGAAAATATACTCCCACACTAGGGGACGATTTTACTTAGTGGTACTCTCATCTTGTATGACGAAAACTAGAACTAAATGAAAACCTAAAAAATAAAAATGTTTGATGTTTTACAAACTATATCACCGCATTAAAAAAAAAACAAATTCCTCTCTCCGAATACGCTTATCGGACTTACAATGACATTTGGTTTTTGTAAGTGCCTCGTATGACGCGGCTCGGCTACCGTCATCATTACAACAATTTAGAGCTGCCGCTGCAGTGAAAACGGGAAAATGTTATAATTAGTCAGAAAGCGTAATCCGAAAGCAATAATTTCAGTAGTACTATTGCATAATTAAAAATTAATTAAAAAAAATACGTTAATATGTCAGTAGAAAACACATTTGATATGCAGTTCCATTAAGAAGAGACGTTTCGAGTGCTTTACAGCACCCATGGTCACGGGAGAACTGAGATGACAGATGTCCTGATGTCATAGTTAACCCGGGCCTTCAGCTTTTAATTATTATTTTTGGTCCGATCGACGCAGAAAGAGCTAACTCAGATTATAACGTCGGTTTATAAATAGTAGAAATTAAACGCGATAAAATCAGTAAAATAAGTTTCATTTAAATGTGTAGTGTTCGCGCAAATATAAGAAATCATTATAGATTGTATTTACGTAATTTTGTTACTGAAAAAGCGTCCCTAAGTTATTTACTAAAAGTTGGTTGAGAATGACCCGCACTACCGACTTATGTATACATCTATAAGTTCGCCTCCTGGTCTTTTTTATATAAAGTTCACTAAACACGGGACTAAATCAAAATTTTATGACAAATCGTTTTATTTCAATCAATAGACGACGCGTGGGCGATTTGCGTGATGCGTTCCAATGTATGATCCAATTTAGTAAACACGGCCGTACGATGATTTCATTTGAACTGCAAACGGAGGCGTAAGCAATTCCGACCGACTTTATTTTCTTTGGAGTAAATAATTTCGGCAGTGGAATATAGTCCTGTACAAGAAAAACTACATAAAAATACTCGATCTTCGCGTAATAAGGAATGTACACCCACAGAATTCCTTACTACGGTATAAAGTCACTCTTCACTTTCTAAACATTAAATATATTGCGGAAAAAGATTATTTATATTTCGGAAAGCCCGCCTAAAATTTCAAATTACCTTTCTAAAAATAAATTTTAATTTAGCTACGTACTTTGTAAATTTTCCTGGACAATGAGGAAAACGACGTAGAATAATAAAACGAGGCTAACTAGGAAAGTATAATGTAAAAGGCGGACGTTATCAAATTTACTGCATGGTAGCTGACAGCTCTAAATGATTTAGTGGCTTGCGGATTTCCCTATGTGCGAGTGTTTGTCTCGAATTGCTCGCGTCTGAAAAAAATAAAAACCAACCGGTCTGCGAGTGGCCAGAATTACGATTAAGCCTCAATCTGCAGTTGCGATGCGTATGCCACTAAAAATAACTGATGTCTACTGCCGTGAATGCCACGGTCGCTTTTAACTCTGTGCATTTTCGTAGTTGCTGTTTTAACTTATGACATCATTAGTTGAAAATCTTTAAATTGACTGTTTTTTTTTAATAACGACTGCCATGGAACTTGTTGTGTTTCAACTGATTTAGTGTCGTCAATTTTAAGTCTACGACAATATTTAGTCGTATTTTCAAAAGGACTAGACTAGATACGCGTTTGTTCATTGTCAATTACATATGGTGCTGCAAAAAAAAAGTAACCCGATCATAAATAACCTAGAACTCTGGCGCAAGTTCGAAGCGCACGGACAATACGCCGTTGTACATTACGAGGCGAGTCACGGGCGCCAGTCCTACAGACTGCTTCCTGTTTTCTCGCATTCGTGCAATCCACATTAAATCCGGTTATTTCAAAAACGAATAAATTAAAAAAAAAACATCTTAACTGACAGTTTCAGAAAGAAAAATATACAGAAGCTTTATTAATACAAAATAGGAAGACGATTCTATATCAACAACAATGGATTACAAGTGAGAAATAAATCTCATACACGATATTTATGACGTACAAGCGAACTTTGCTTCCGTCGGATGTTTCACAAGTTAAAATTAAGCAAAGCCATGTTCATTTGGAATAATAGTATTCGAAATGATCTCTCGCAAACTATCAACTATGCCGTCTGGTGGCGGCTCAAGAGAACCTACCACCCCATCTCATCCATTGGGTGTCGTAAAAGTCGACAGAGGGAGAATTAAAACAGCAGCAGTATCTCCTTCCTGGAACATGTGAATAAATAAACTGCGGTTGCCAACCCGCCTGCCAAACGTGGCAACTATGGCAAAATCCCCCAAAATGAGTGCTACTAACTTTTGTGGCAATCTATGGAGGAGACCAATGTTCAACAGTTGACTATTGATTGGCTGAAATGATGATGATGATGATGATGATGTAACTATCAATTAACATACTCTATTTATAATATTTAGTACAGATAAAAAATATATTTTACAATACTCGCCGATGTTAAATTTTCTTTGGTTACGCAAGTAAATTTGTCATAATTTTCATCGTTGTAAAACAATATTTTTATTGTTTGTTTATCAAACAGCAAGCATTCGACTTCAAATTAAATCTTCGAATCTTCTAAAGGACAGATTGTGTTCTAATTGTTTAACCGCAACGTTTCTCGTTACCGCTCAGTTCACAGAAATGTGATTAGTCGTGTATCTGTGTTAAATGGTAACTGGTAATACCTACGGAGATAAAGTCTAATGTTGCCATTAAAGCGTGACATAAAATATCAATTGGTTGTGGGAAGAGTAATTTGAATGATATTTTCAGTCAATTTTAAGTGTACGACAATATTTAGTCGTATTTTCAAAAGGACTAGACTCGACTTGTTCATTGTCTATTACATATGGTGCTGCAAAAAAAGTAACCCGATCGACTCGGGGAATCCGCACGGATATTTGCATGACCCGTATTAAAACGTGTCGTACGCCACTTTATATAGTATCATTAAGTAATATTTCAATATAAATTTGTACCATAGCCGTACTACAATAAAAGTAGTAAGTAGTCTAGTTATGTACACTAGAATAAAATTAAACGTAAAATACTTAAACAGTCTTAACAGTGTAATGACGGCGTTAAAAAACGAAGCAATACATAGTGGGACAAGGCGACTGTCCTCTAGATGCGACACGGAGTGTAGGCGCATCCTAATCTCTCAAAACTGACGTAACTTGGTTCACGGTCAGCAAGAGGAAATGACGCAAGCATACAAGTAGACAAAATTACAACACCATGTTGAAGTTGCCAAAACAATTGACGTGATGAAAGAACGGATCTCTTTTTTAAACCGGTGTAATGAAGAAAATATTGTAATCGTTTCGTTTTATTATTTCTTTAAAAACTGGATATTTTAATAAAAATTGTATGTACCTTAATACGATTTTAATAGCTCTTACTATCAATAATTGCTAAAAATCACTTTAAACTTGTCCTGCGCCCTATCGACCGGTTTTGCAGCCCGCTCTAGCTATTCAAGCAGGGGTCATCGATATTCAACATTTAACATTACGCGATTTTCAGTCTTATCGAAAAGAGCTTGTGTTCATAATACTACGCTTTTAAATAACGCAATCTAAACTAGTTTTTACATCAGATTCTAATTACAACTAACGCAAAGTTATTCGCATTACTATATCTAAAATATTTGTTTGGTTGTCTAATAAAGCTGCAGTAAAATGAAGTTTCCACCTTTGACGAAACCTTGAAACGGAATCCAATAATTATCAATAATTTATATATCAGACAATTCAAGCAGTATTATCGATTGTCGCAAGCAATTGTAGCAAAACGTATCAAAACTGTATAAATTAGTACTGTTCACAATGACATTGAAATCCGTAGAGTTGCGAAATTGTACTGTTTTCGTGGTTATGTCCTCGCGCCGCGTTCGAGACTGAAGAATACGTATAATAAATATGAGAGCGTATACGACCTCAGTTCGCGGTCACTCGTTGTGTAACAGCAGCGACAAACAATACTCGTGAGTTGTTTAATTGTTGTTGACTATATACGACAGTTGCCAAAGTCTCACACAGTCTTGCAAATAAACAAGTGCAGGATTGTAACCCTAAGTGATATTTATAACTATTAACAAGTTAGCTGCATTTACTTCGCATGTAGTTACTCCCAGTTTGAAATATGGGGACTGGTTTAAAGGCAATCACGCGAAGAACGCATATGTTTTGCTTCCAACATGAATATTCATAACCTTGTAATCACGGAAAATAAATGCGGTTATTTAGTACTTTTGACGTATCGATATGATTAAAAAAATATCGATGTCTTTTTAGGATGAAACTTCGTGTTGTTTGTGACATTGTCCCAGTACTGGATATGACACCAAAATAGCAATCGGAATCTTATAGCAACATTTTTTAAGCGCAATTTACTATGCGTGCCCGTGATCGGGTCGTGTCATTGCCGGTGTTGATGATCCCTCTTCGATATGAAGTCACCGACGCTTATGTTCGAGGGACAATAGACTCGCGTCATATGTTCAACAAATAATGAACATTCCACTCTTGTTTTTCTCCGATATGCGAGCAGAATCGAGTGTATTTGTACAGATTTCATGAGAATTTGCGCAGTAGTCGAACCGCGCTGATGTAATCAACGTTTATAATTTGTACAAGCGCCGTTTTTTGAATTCATATTTCGTTAGTCGTCCGTACAGATTTCAGTTACGATGTTGTACAAAGTTCATTCAGTTTACCCGGAAGTTTTCGGGACTTGAACTTAAACGCCTACACTTCGTTAGGACGTTTTACGATTTGACGTATTTGTCGCCCACGCTTAGGTTAGATCCCGAACCCCGTGCCGGGCGACGCTGCGCTGACGTCACGGAACCACCCCGATAATGTTGCTATTTGTGACGCAGCTTCTCAATAGGCTCGGTATTGATTATTGACGTGTAGATGTGCGAATTTTGCGCTCGGTGATGACGTAAGCGGCACGCGGAAGCGGCTACGCACCGTCGAGTCTGACGGCTCGTATCGATAGGTTAACCGTGGCGGCGGGCCGTGGCCAAGGACGTCCGACACGGCCGCCGCGCGCTTGCGACATTCGCCGCTCGTACCAGCGCACGGACCACGAAACTCCCCGCTACCGCCAACGCTCCCGCTCGCTAACTACCTACCACCTTTACCCTATTACACCTATTCGTAGCGACCACTTACCTGGCCATATACTTAACAGGAAATGTAAACAAGACCATACCCACATTCGACACAAACAAACCTCTAGGGATATTTCACGAGAATCTACATGTTGTAACATAACATGTATGTATTCTAAAACTAAATTAAATATTTTAACACAATATAACATGACTAATAATCTATCGAACAAACTGTGTCCGCTTAATAAGGCAACGTATACCACATACAACGCATAGGTAATAAGTAAATCTTATTTTGCATACAATTTCCTTGTGTTAACCTTTCAGCGTGGTGACAGACAAGGTGACTTTGCACACACATATGATGTAATTATCACCACCAGTTGCGAATGTGTGCGAATGACGTGATAACTTCGATGGAAAACAGAGACACGATATGCTGAGGTTTTATTATTTCATCAGCCGTTGATGGTCAACGATTTTGTATTTTAATACCTTGAGATAGGAATCAATTTAGTTTTGACACGGATCAAGCGGAGTCAAGTTTAACGTACAAAATGTACTGTTTTGGTTGATTTTCTAATAATAATTTCATAACTTTCGTGTTCAATTCACTAAATTATCATAGATTATTGGAGCGATCCTCTATAAATCGCTATAAACTCAATCAGCCAAACCTTGTATATGTATGTAAATATCAATTACAATGCTATTATCGGTCTTTGCCGTATTCATTTTGAGTGGATGTTATATTCCGTATCGTGCACATTGAATTATTTGTATGTAAAACGATGTCGTTTAGTATATTTTAACATTTAGTCGAGAAACAAAATGTCGGCCATAAAAAAATAAAGGGCCGTTTTATTATCTTGGAAGGATTAAAAAAGAGAAATTGACTTTTTCATAGGAAGTGAGTACATTTCACAACATTAGATGTTTTTTCACATACGATATCAACTTACCACTTCCGCATACGAACGCTTTGTTTATTACACATCACATCCTGTTACGGAGAAATCCGAGTGCGTTGGAAATGTTTGTCTTTGGAAACGTGCGGTTTTTCCTCTTACTTACACATACAATTTCGATTATTGTTTCATCAAACAAGGAAAATGTACGGGTTTCGTTATTAGATAAGTTATATTAATATAAGCTATTATCTTTGTAGTAGAATCCGGCGCTTGGCCTTTGAGCGCTCTGTTCAATGTCAGTTGCGCAAGCGCCAGTCTTCCGCCTTCGATCGCGTCGTCCAACCAGGGGCGAGCGGTTCCAAATTTAAATTTTAACGCCCCATCTCCTCAACATAGTGATCCTTAGTAAACAAGTATTATTCTGTATCGAACATTCGACAACTGTTCTATTGATAATGACGTCACCTCATTGGACTTCGTGAACTGATCTACGTGATCCAATTCATGTACGATATGTTCTCATAACTTCTTGTTTTGTCTTCGACAATTCGACGTGACTTTACACAACTATCATTAAATTGATGAATTAGTAAATCTTTTACTACAGTCGTAAGCATTGTATTATATAAATTTTTATTGTTTCTTTCTCGTAAGGTCATTTTTGTAAGATTTTTCGCAGGGTCAGATTTGCTAATTAAATATTTAGTGTTTCTCATTGTTTCATTTCTTGTATTGTTATGCCTTGAAATATATTATTTATCATACTAACAGTGGTTGTCGGGCAAGTCATACCAGTCTTCGCGGAGTAATTTTCAATTACCCTCACATCTGATGTTATCCCTTTCATATTCCTGTCGTACCGTCGATAAGTTCTCTCTGGTCGGTCGTAAAATTTAATGACTGAAAATTATTGTTTATCAGAGAGTGAACCATAACAATAAAGCATACGCGAGTTGTGCTTCGGGTCTGATGCTGCCAACCACAGAGTATTAAAGAAGCAACTGCATACCGTAGTGCGAAATTAGTACAGATTAAAATGTTATATTATTTAACTTTTATGTTACAACTGGTGGTGAAATCCGAAGCAAAGGTGGCAATGTTAAAAATACGCCGCAATTTCATATGATAATCAACGAAGTATGACTAGTTATGAGTCTTAAATATCTTTATATATTTCTGTAGCAATGTAAGGACTACAAATCAATTGTTATTGTAACCCGAGATAAAACGCTACTGCGTACAATTATTATCCATTCTCGCATAGTGTACATAAATTAAGTCTTCTAAAATATTAACTCGTTTCATTTCGACGTTATGTCAGAAATTGGTTACGCAATAGACACAAACATTACGCAATAGACTGAAGTTTTTCCAGTTCATGCAGGGATTTCCAGGGATTTTGATTACATATTCTTCGACTCAGCCGCATTACTAAAGCTTCTTTCACCGTCATATCTACATTAACAAGTAAATATACGACCGTCGTTTCTTGAATTCTGTAATTTCATATTCACTGTTGCCTTTATTTTTTATTTATTTTAAATCGAACGGTTTATAACTAGGGTTAAGATAGCTGGACTGTTTAATTAAAAAAAGTACGGTATGTGAAGTAACAACCGGCAGCTTAGCGGATTGCGGGTTCCAATAATATTTTTTTAAGAAACCTGTATAATATGGTTCATATCGTTACAGCCCATCGCAAGGCTATTGCTAAACGTAGGCCTCCCCCATAGATTGGACATCATGCATACTTGACAGGTCGTCGTTCTATATCGCCTTACACTACCGTGCAATGCCTGGTACCACTACTCATTTAGCTAAATATTCGTCATAACATGAAAAGCATACGCGGTATGTATGTTATTAAAGTTAGCTAATTTTAACACTATCTTTACCAACAATTAACTCAGTGTATAGCTA
>DWUL01000074.1:0-11210 GCA_018249735.1 Luehdorfia japonica | reverse complement strand
ATACTAGGTATGGCCTATACATAATTGTCCCTGGTCTGAGTGTTTATACATGTGTAATTCAAGTATGAAACCGCACCCACGATTCAGAAAAAAATCTAGTGTGGGGCGCCGTTCTTAAACAATGAAACAATGCAAAAACAGTAAATATTTTTAAACACGAAAATTTCAAAACATATCTTTGTATGAATGCTTTTACTAAATCTAATTTACCAAGTTTCGGCGATTTTAGACGGACTGGAAAGACAAAACTCCATTCAAGATTAAAAAATTACTGACGACATTTTATTTAAGCTTACGACCTTTCCTGTTTACAAAAGCCGGAACTGAAATAGTATCTTAAGTACTAAATAATAGCATAGACGTTTGGCACGCCAACAGAACTACTCAACGCTTGGCAATCGGCCGATACTATGAATTAACTTCAGTACGAGAGGCTTATACGGCTGAGGTTAAAAACTTACTTGCCAACAGAAAAACTGATGCTAATGTGAGTTGCCGTATGGCGCCTTCTCAAGAAAAATTTGTCTGCCCTATGCGCAGTGGGCACCCAGAACATTTCTGCGTGTCACCGCTCTCGTAACCTACCACACAAATTATCAGTTCCATTCGAACTGAAACACAGTAATGTTTGCATACTAATGCTTGATGGCAGAATTACTGCCACTGGCACTTATACCTAAACGAACTCCTGCATAGGAATCTTACCACCAGAAAAATAATCCTATTTTATACATGCTTGGAAAGTTACTATGCAAAATACAACTTAATATATTCATATTGAGCCAACTGCTAACGATTTATCAATTCGCCTGCACTTAAATTATTATTAGACGACAAACGTAACAGCATTGCTGTACTTTTTGTTCAGGCGCTTATGGACCTATTTGGCACATGCACCGTCTTTTTGTCGTGTGAGTCACTTCCTGCTCAATGCCTCCAGGAAGTGTCCACAGATTTATTAATTATTTTATTCTTATTTGCCTTAACTCTAACAAATAAATTACCAATAAAACATGTATTTTTCTCAGCTGCAAAACTATATTTTTAACGAAATCTTTTATAATGTTTCCATGCTTTCATTCGGACAAGTGAAATAAACGAACTATTCATGCTATTCTCTAAGACTACCGTATACTAACTACTAGTGAACCGGGACATCAATCACATTGTTCTCTGCAAAAGTTAATATCGCAATACACGCCTGACAGTGAAATATCGCAATAGCCATCAAAAGCTTATAGTTTTGTCTGCTACAGGACTGAAAATAGTGATTAAGTTGTGAAATAGACCGAGTGTTATCTTTATTTAAATCACGATGGGGACATGCTCCGATCGGACAGGACGCTGACCCGAATCGAGACCTAAAGGAGCAAACATTAGTAAAAAAAACTCGCGAGTGTATGTATATGTGTGTGTGCGACAGTGTCAGGTGGCGATGAGGCGCGGGGCGTGTATGCCCCCGCGCCTCTTATCAGCAGATAAGGCATCAACTAGGACCGCACTCTCGACAAACGGAGACGTGTCTTCACCGTGACCAGGCCCGTCGGCACTAAGCGGCCGCCGCCCGCCATGCTGCACTCACTGAACGCACTCGCCGGCAAGATATCGCCGGGCGGCGGCCTTGACTCAAACGCGAATCGACATACGCACCCTAACAGGAACCACAAGATGTCCTCGCCGTCTTCGCCCTACTCCAAGCCTAAGTAAGTGACATCACCATTTAAAATTTAGCGCATTTCTATTTTGTGTTTTAAACAGGTTAAGGACAAAATAACAATCTGGTGCATGTATAGGAGAGAAAGCGTTTGTTAGTCCATGGTATTTGATTTCTATAGTATTAGCTCACATATTGGCCAAAGATATTCTAGCAATTAATTAAAGTAGAATTTAGAAAAAACATTCAAAATAAGTGTTATTTGAGTTGTCCAATAGCTTGATGAAACAGATGTTATCAAAAATCTACATCCGTACCCAAATATAATCTTTATCACTGATTGCGGTGTATCTGCAGCTTTATTTATTTTGCTCGAAAATGTTACGCACAACTAGGAGATAGAAAAGGAACAATCTCTGCTTCAAAGACACGACTTCAAAGGTGGCCTTGTTTTTATTCTTCTCCGAATAGGAACCAAACTCCCAAACTTTAGAAAATACGTATGACTTCGGTGTGGCTTGGTAAGACAGAGTTAGGAAATCATGTTTATGTGATAATTTCAAACTATGTACGTTATGTTAGGTTGTCACTCTCACTGCTTACTTTGAAATATAGCCTTAAATTAATTACTACATTACGACTAGAAAAAATATTTTTTTACGTCAAAATACTAAAGAAATTATAATGAATAAATAAAGAAAACGTTTCATTGCTTAGCATTTGCTGTTAAATTTAATATGAGTATAATATTAATGTGCTTGTCGATATCCATCGAACACCGCATGTCTTATTATCAGAGATATCTACACTTTGAGCCTTATCATATAAAGCGTTACAGATTAAAACCTAACAAGATGAGAGTGTAAAATTTATTATTTACATAACAATTTATATAGACACAAACAACGATGAATAAATGAAAAATAATTTTTCGTACAGACGCTACTTATTTCATTAAGATATCTTTTCTAGTAGGCTACTGGACAGTTAAAAAGAGATTCATATTCAGTGTACACTTTTGCACAAATTAAAATTATATAAATATGACTTAAAAATACAGCAGAAATTAAATTCTATTATATATTAAGTATATATGTCTATGTAGATAGAGCTATCGTGGCATAATATGGTTTGAGAGATATGGTAATCCATATCACTTAAACCATATTGCTGAATCAGCCATACGGATTCAAATATTTTAAGTATTCCATATTATTTAATTATAAGGTTTAAGGTTGACACGTAAACGTGTCACTTAAGTAATCACGAATGCGATAAAGTACTCTTAGTCTATAGAAACAATTACGTGCAGTGTCAACAATATGCTTCTCAAAGCGAAGTTTCTCATCCATCATTACCCCAAGATTCCTCGCTTCAGGGACTCTTTCAATTGTCTCACTATTGACAACAATAGCAGGACATCTTGAACTAACCTTCTTTATTTTTGTAGGCGTACCCAAAATGACGTATTTAGTTTTTTTTATTCAAAATCAATGCGCTATATCTTTATGCAGATCATAAAGATATGCGTTCTAAATCCGAATTCAGCTCCTCCAACGCTGTATCCAAGTCATAAGGCTGAAAAGAACTATATATCTGTATGACATCGGCATACATGTGATATTTACAATGCTTTATGTTCCTAATAACATCCGCGCTGTACAACATAAAAAGCAATGGACCTAAAATAGACCCCTGCATCCCACATGTCGTTAAGCAGATTTTTTTTTACCGTTTTCATTGTTTTTCAGTTCGACTCGCTGGGAACAATTTTTAAAATAGCGGCCAAACTATTTTACAGTGTTCGTACTTATTCCGTAATACGTCAATTTGGAAAGTAATAAAGAAACATTTAGAGTCTCGAACGCGCGGGAGAAGTCCAAAAGGGTCAAAATAGTGCTATTTCCATTGGTTCCATTGGTCGTAGTCGCAGTTACAGCGGTTGTGCAAATATTAACTTCGTTTATGACTCAAACTGAACCCACGAATTCGCAATCAGTCATTTTAAACTCTTGAGTCATGCAGTCTTAAAAATTTATAAAATTTCTTTCGTCCTTATGTATAATATTTGCCGTATGTTACTTGGTAACTTTCTTTTAAGAAAAACTTACATTTTTTCCGGACTGATACGAATTAGGGACTTTCAAGAAAAGAGCCTATTCTTTTCTCAAAGGCCGGTAACGCACCCGTGATGGCTCTGGTATTGAGAAAGTTCATGGAAGATGGGCAGCAGCATCTTCCTGGAACATCTGAATAAATAAACTGCGGTTGCAATCCCGCCTGCCTGGCGTGGCAACTATGGCAAAATCCCCCCCAAAATGAGAACCACAAACTTTTGTGGCAATCTATGTGGGAGGCCTATGTTCAGCAGTGGACTAGTGATAGGCTGAAATGATGATGATGATGATGATTCTTTTGTGAGATTTATTGTTAGATTTGCTGTTATTTTTGCACTATCCCACGACCCAGGACGACATATTGCTTATTTATGTTCACAAAACAACAACGTTAAGACGACTTGAACTTAGAGCAATGATCTTACTGCCTGTGGGTGCTAGAACACGTGTGTATACTATTTACTATATAGAGCATTTGTTGGCGTCACTAAGATTGTACGCAATGATTTGTCTATCTAAATTAGATTAAATTATAGAATCAATACAAAAATTCATAAAATCCTTTCCAGTGATGTCAACATAGCAATTTTTAAGTTATTTACTTTGTTTTTACTGACTTCATCCCATTGATTTGTCTGCGAAAATAAGGTCGTTTTGATATTTTTTATGCATCCTTCATAGCCTACAATCTTACCAAAGTATCAAGATTTTCAACTGTAAACATTTCCATGTTAAACTATTCAGTTGTTATAAAGAAGAGTAACAAATAAAACTACAAAACTTATATTTATAAATAGTACAGTGATTATGGCTATATAATAAACGAGTTGCGGCAGAAATATTGGCTTGTGAATTTAAGGCCTACTGTTCGCTCCGTAGTATCGCAGTGTTTGGTTTGCAGAATAAGAAAAGCCGCCCCGAAACCACCACGCCTCGGTGATTTACCAGCCGAGAGATTGGTACATCACCAAAGGCCCTTTACAGTTTGTGGAGTAGATCTTTTTGGACCCATGAACGTTACAGTGGGCAGGCAGAAACCTAAAAGGTATGGTGTTCTTTTTACATGCTTAACCATACGAGCCGTGCATATTGAAATTGTACCATCGCTTACAACCGATTCTCTTATTATGGGACTGAGGAGAATGGCTGCACGTCGAGGATGGCCTCATACTGTCATGTCAGACAATGGGACCAACATGAGAGGAGCTGACTCTGAACTCCGAAAATCCTTTGAAGAGATTGAACAGCAGCAAGTTGTAAATGAAGCGTTAAACAAAGGGGTCACCTGGAAATTCATACCACCAGCTAGTCCTCATATGGGGGGCGCATGGGAGCGCCTTATTAGAAGTGTAAAAACTTCTTTAAAGGTAGTGCTCAAAGAAAGGGCACCACATGAAGAAGTCTTAATTACTCTTCTTGCTGAAGTAGAAAATATAATAAATAGCAGACCTCTCACCCACGTTTCTGTAGACCCATGCAGCGAAGAGGCATTGACTCCAAACCACTTTTTATTAGGATCTTCGTCAAATTTACCTGCACCTGGAGTTTTCGATGACGGGGACTTGTATCTTAAACGACAGTGGCGCATTGCTCAGAGGTTGACTGACTTATTTTGGAGCAGATGGGTGAAAGAGTTTTTGCCAGAGCTCATCCCCCGTCGAAAATGGGATAGGGAAGGTGAACAATTAAAAATAGGAGATCTTGTCGTAGTGGTAGATCCAACATTGTTTCGTAATTCTTGGCCTATAGGTGTGGTTGAAAAGGTGTATCCAGGTTCGGACGGTAGGGTTAGAGTAGTCGATGTTAAAACTAGGTCAGGGGTGATAAAGCGATCAGCTGCTCGCGTGGCCTTACTCCAAATTGATGAGTATCGGCGAGCCGACACTTGGGGGGAGGATGTTAATGACGTCCACGCTGCTCCTCGAACATTATCGTTTTAAAATAGTGCTATGTATTTAAAATGGTACCTACCCTTGTTGTTGTATTACTTTTTATTATAATAAATAAGTAGGTGTGTGCATACGAGGACGGTGATACTTACCGCGACACAATTTTAAAGTAGGATGAAGGTACGAGTAGATAATATGCAACATCGCCGTTGCACGGCCGCGAACTTCATCTTGCGCCTGCAGTTAGTTGCACGACGACATCATACGGGGACGTACATATATCACCCTCCTCGCGGATGTACACGCGCTCACCGAATTTCTGGGATTTTATTTGTACCCTGACGACGCCAGTGACCTCCCAAGCTTACATTAGTGGTCCTTCAGCCGAATCACCACGTCGTCTACAAACACAAAAATCCCAGAGATGTTTCATACGCCGATTACGCAGCACAAAAAGAAACGACCACGTGGTGGTAATGCGAAATCGGAGAGCAAGAAGAACAACCAAGGTGTTTTGCCGTCATTCAATTTAAACGATGATGGCTCTGAAAAACCTGGAAAAGAAGGAAGTATCTGCAGTATCAGTAAAAAGTCCCAGAAGACTTTCGGTACATCATCAACAGCAGCACGCAAACAGCTGATTGAATTTGAAGCTGCTAAAGCTAAGGCTCTTGTGGAAATGGAAGCAGCAGAAGCAGAAGCCAAGGTAAAAACCGCTCAGGCTGAAGCTGCCAAGATTAAGGCAAACATTAAGTCCGAATTGCTAAACAAACAGCTGGAGGTCGAGATAGCAGAATTGGAGTCACGATCGCTCTGTTCAAATAACACTGCATCTGAATCCTTTACCAGCAAAGTAGAAGACTGGCTCGATAATACTGTAAACCAGCATGAGGATGCTTCTCAGCAAGACTGCTCTCGTGAACAAACTAGCATAGAAAAACTGGCATATGCTCTTCGTGATGCAGTAGCCAACTCATCATATAAAGTGCAGAATCAAGATCTGTTAACTAGACTGGCAACGTCTAAAGACCTACCTTTATTTTTTGGTGACCCAATTGAGTGGTTGCAATTTAAAGAAGCATACCACGAATCTACTAAATTATGTAAGTACAGTAACACAGAGAATGTATGGCGGTTAAGTAAGTGTCTCCGTGGTGAAGCAAAAGAATCGGTAACTTCATTATTGATTGGTGGAACTTCTCCTGACCTGATTATCGACACCTTAGAACTTCGAATCGGTAAACCTGAAACTATTATGAGCAAAATAGTTCAGCAACTAAAAAAGTTAAGTCCTTTGCCGTTATCTTACCACAGTGATATTATCAATTTCGCAATTAAAATAAAAAACTACGTAACTGCTGCAAAAGCTGTACAGCAAAGTGATTATCTTCGCAGCCCGGAATTGGTGTCTATAGTGATCTCAAAGCTTCCAACGTTACTTGTCACAAAGTGGACGGACTACATTTATGAACGGCGAGAGAGTAACTTACCGAAACTAGAATTACTTAGTAAATTTTTATATGAGGAGGCTACTAAAATAGCTTCATCAGGAGTGAGTCACATTCACGCTCAACCTAACTTCAAGATGAATTACGGCGTGCGTAAGCAAAATTCGCACTCACTGTTACTATACACAAATAATAATAAAGCGGAGAACGTAGTAAAGTGTAAATTTTGCCGGAAAGGCTCTCATAATTTAACCGATTGTATGCGATTTAAACGCGCGCTACGAAAAGATCGCTGGCGATTCGCACGCACAAATAAACTGTGCTACAAATGCCTAGCACCGCGACATATGAATTTAATGTCTTGCAGTGGCACTAATTGTGATATAGATGGCTGTGATCAGCCACATCATCGTTTGCTCCACTGGATTAAGCCACTAGATGAAAAATCGGAAGCTGCACAAAGAGAGGAGGATGAGCATCTCAGCACAAACCAAGAAACGGTGACTCATACGGCAGTATCCCACTGTCACAAGGTGCTCTTGAAAGTGGTGCCGCTCACTCTTCACGGGCCGAATGGTAGTTTGCATACTCATGCCCTACTGGATGATGGAGCAACCGTGACCGTGATATCAGCTGATATCGCAGATGAGCTTGGATTATACGGCGAGAACGTAACAATGCGCGCGCGCAGTGCTTGGGACGCGGGCGAGCTAGTGTGTGAGTCACAAGTTGTGAGTGTAAGCGTTACTAATTGTGACAACGAAATGTTTAGTTTTCGCGCGCGTAAAATTAAAGAATTAAACCTGCCAGTGCAAAAAGTGCCTAATATAGACTTTAAGAACTATGGACAGCTAAGTGTAAATATTAAGTTATGTAATTGTGACACGCAGCCAAAATTATTAATTGGTCAGGACAATCACCATTTGATAACTCCTATATACTGCGTTCGAGGTAAGCGGCGTGAGCCGTACATTACGCAAACAGCGCTCGGTTGGTGTATACATGGAAATATGGTAAGTGACGTTTCTAGCACTAATCGCTTTGTCGCTTTTACTCATGATTGTATAGATAAAAAGAGAGCTACGCAGTCTGTCTTCACTTACACTCGGTAGAATCAATTGGTTGTAATCCCGCTCTCGAGAATGATAGCAGTGACTGCACCTGTGCGCAGTTGCACGATGAGGTTCGTAGGTCGTTTGCATTAGAGTCTATAGGTGTAGGTTCGAAGCCGCGCTGTAATCCTGATGAAATACGAGCTATAAAAATTTTAGACGATACTGCAGAATTAATTAATGGTCAGTGAACCGTAGGACTGCCTTGGAAATCCGATGATTTTAAAATGCCCGACTCTTATCCTAACGCTTTTAACCGATTTAAGACAATAGAAAGAAAAATGTTAAATAATGAATTCGCGTCGCGATATTGTGATAGTATGAAATATTTATTTTCTAATGGTTATGCTAGAGAGCTTCTCGATAGTGATGAATGCGTTGATGGACACATATGGTATTTGCCGCACTTTGGTGTTGATAACCCAAATAAAAAGAAATTGCGTTTGGTTTATGATGCGGCAGCAAAGTCCAAGGGTTATTCTTTAAACGATTTTCTTTTGCAAGGACCTGATTTGTTGCAGTCGTTATTAGGAATAATGTTAAGATTTAGGGAAAATCCTGTAGGTATTATAGGAGATATTAAAGATATGTTTTTGAGGATAAATATACGTAAGCAGGATATTAATTCATTGCGTTTTTTATGGAAAGATGACTATTTATTAAATGAAAATCAACCCAAAGTTCTTTACAACGCCTCTTATAGTACATGGCCCTATAAACTCCATCCCATTAAAAAATACGTAATGACCTCGCTAATCTTTGGCGCTAATTGTTCGCCATTTATTGCACAATACATAAATCAGAACAAAAACACGTTACGCTTTGAAGGTGTTATGCCTGACGCGGTAAATGCTATTAAAAAGAATCAATATATGGACGATTTCATTGATAGTTTGCCAGATATCGCTACGGCTAAAAAAATTATTAAAGAAGTTTCATACATCAATAACCAGGGTGGTTTTGTAATGCGTAATTGGTTAAGTAACACATCAGATGTTCTTAATGACATGCCGAAAGAGACCTTAAACGATATCGTAATAAAGTTCAATTTTGAATCACAGTGCGAACGAACTCATGGTTTATTATGGTTTCCAGCCAGTGATACGTTTGGATTTAATCTGTCATTAAAGCGAATACCGAGTGATGTTTTGAACTTAATACGAAAACCAACCAAGCGTGAAGTTCTTCGTATTATGATGTCTATATACGATATACATGGGTTTTTGGGACCTTTTATGATAAAATCTAAAATTTTAATGCGCGAAATATGGAAAATAGGTATAAAATGGGACCAGGAGATCACTGATGATTTATTCATTATATTTAAAAATTGGACGCCACAATTGCAAACTATTTGTAATGTTCGTATTCAACGTTGGTATTTTCAATACGATCCGACAAGTGTGACGGAGAGAGACTCTCACGCCGTAAGCGAAAATGAGACAACATTGCAATTACATATTTTTTGCGATGCATCTTCATGCGCCTACGCGTCTGTTGCATACTGGCGTAGACAAGACGGCAACGGTGTAAACGTTTCTTTCATAGCTAGTAAAAATCGAGTCGCGCCGTTGAAACCGATAACCGTGCCTAAACTTGAACTTCAAGGTGCGCTATTAGCATGTCGATTGGCAGAGACTAAAAAAGGAACATCGAATTAAACCGTCTTCTGTATTTTATTGGACAGATTCCATGATTGTTCTACATTGGATTAGAAATGAGTATAGAAATTATAACGTTTTTATTTCAAATAGGTTAGGTGAAATCGATGAACTAAGTAAAATTAATGAATGGCGTTATGTCCCGACCAATTTAAATATTGCTGATTTAGCTACTAAAAATAATAATTATGACTTTCACAAAGACTCGTCTTGGTTCAGGGGTCCGCCTTTCCTTTATACAGAATTAGAATTTTGGCCACGAGAACCAGAAAAAGAAGAAAAAATAAATGATGAAGATTTAGAAAAAATATTTACAATCATAAAGCCGTCAGGGACAAGGGGGTGTAATAATATTTGTGAGCTACCTGTTCCCGATCCAAACCGTTTCTCGGTATGGCTCCGTTTGCTTCGTAGTACCGCCACTGTGCTGTTATTTATAGAAAGATGTAAAGGAACTGATACTCGGCACATTGATAATTTATTAATGAAAGACTTGGAGTATTATTAACAGTGAAACGGGGGAAAAAAAAGATGTTGCTACAGCTTTTCAAAAGTTTTTTACTGAAATTCCACTTTCGACAACCAAATCCTTAAATTCTTCTCCTTCTGCCGTTGAGACATTACTCAAACAAAATGTAACTTACATTAACTTATACAAAAGATTTTGAATTTCATATGGTGGTAGATTCAAATGATATTTTATATCATTTTATGACCACTGATTGTAAGAGAACCGCAGATCTGTGGGTTATGTCTATTCGTCTATTCGTCTAGTCAGTACGTCTATTATAGCTATAACTGAACTTGATGTATTTCCTGATTTGATGAAAAGAAGGCCATAAGATCTATTTATAACCTTGGCTCTAGAGTGTCAAGCACAAATTTATAATTCCAGTTACTCGACCTCACAGAGACAGTAACTCTTTCATGGAGTGAAAGAAAGAAAGACAGTGCAAAGTCATTAATTCAAAAAGTTCAAACTATTTAAGAACTATTAAAGACTTTTCAAGGAGGGTTATTATGATATTAAGGATGGAGATGATGATAACTTCTGAGAATGAGGTCATCGCTGCCAAGCTATTTCTACATCTTTATAATACTGCTGTAATTGTACATTATTTTCTAAATGACGGAAAAAATATTCCGCTGGGTTTCTTGATGGTTCTTCCCAGGACAGCTTAGAAAAATAACGTTCAATGAGTATCATGTAAATGATCTATTTCGAATAAAAATATTCTATTCTATTCTATGCATACACACACGATTACTGGAGGTAGGATTCCTATGCAGGAATCCGTCTAGGTAGGTACCACCCCAGGCCTGTTATTC